>JARQOD010002832.1:0-72490 GCA_033576555.1 Oophaga sylvatica | reverse complement strand
CCAAATGTTGAAATATTGTGGAAGGTGGTAGTCCTGTGACTTGCAACGGCCTACCGTGTGGTTTATGCTGTGTAAAATAACCTGAAATAGACTGTTTTATGTGCAAAACCGTGCGTGTCTACGTTAATCCCGTGCCAAGCGAGTATCCCCCAACACACTCAGTAAACGCTGCTCTACAACCCATAGTAGAAATTTTATAATGGCGCAGCATGGATGAATGGGACATGGCCTAGTCCAGCATTATTAGCTTACAAATTGACCAGTAAGAGGTGGATGAGTGACAAATGTAGACCTGGTGCTCTGAGGCCCCTTTCACTACAGGAAACTCACCAGATGTTGACCCAACTTCGAGTCTCCACATTTCAAAACATTATTTTTCACACACCACTAAAGTGGCATCAATTTCCCCAGAGTAGAAACAGTATATGGGCCTCTGACACGTTTTCCACTACAGTCAACTAGTGATGAGCCACCCCCGTAATGTTCAAGTTCGGTTCAGGTCGCCGAACAGCCATGTGTTCGACGAACTGTTCGACGAACTGTTTGTCGAACACAGTCGAACACCGTTAGACGTATGGCAGGCAAACCAAAACACATAGAATCACATAGAAAACTCTTCAAAGGTGTCCAAAAGCTGACAAATTGCTCAGAAGACACAACTAATACATGGAAAAGTGAAAAGTACATATAGTCAGGCGAAAAGAAAAGAGGTGGAGGAGTAAAAGGAGGGGGAGACACAGATATAGGCATGTCATGCCCTTCTAAAACCAAAAAGTGCGAAGCAGACACGGCCAGTCCATTCCTGCCCATGCGACCTGCGTGTCTTCGGGTTTGTGCCAGAGCTGCGGTGGACCCTGATGGCCAGCCCCCCTCTCCCAATACTGGTGCCTGTCCGCTGGTGGGTCGAGCGAGCCCCCCTGCGATGGAGGCAGGTCTAATCTTTTTAATTTAAATTGTCCTTCTAATTTGAATGAGTACACTTTAAATCCTTTTACAAGGATCTATTGGAGGGCAAGTCTCATGCCAGCAGCCGCGGTAATGCCAGCTCCAGTAGCGTCCAGTAAAGCTGCTGCAGTTAAAAAGATTTTATAAGGATTGAGCTTGTCAGTCCACCGCAAGGCATCCTACCGCCACTCAAAGCCCCTGGTCCTTGGGGTGCCTCCCCGATGCTCTTCACTGTCCCGGGGGCCCGAAGCATTTCCTTTGAAAAAATTAAGTGTCCAAAGTACAGGTGGTGTAGCTTGCTTACCAGCTGGGTTAATCCGCTGACTAGCAGACACTGCTACTAGGCCCAAAATTATTGTCTGGCCTAGATGTAGTTAAAAATTTGTAATTAGATCTACAGCGGGTGGCTACTCGATGACTAGCAGACACTGTTACTAGGCCCAAAATTATTGTCTGGGCTAGATGTAGTTAAAAATTTGTAATTAGATCTACAGCCGGTCGCTACTCCGCTGACTAGCAGACACTCAAGCTTTGGAGCAGACCTCTGATTCCCAGGCTATAGTATGAGCAAACAGCTCTAGTCTTCACACTCAACCATCTGTGTTACTCCAAGCCATAGTGTATGTAGTTTCTTACGGTTAAAAGGGGGGTGGGGAAAGACCCTACCCACCTGTAATTGACGATGCCAACGTCACGTAAAACACAGCAAGGGGACTCCAAAAAGAGTCTCCATTTTTTCCAAAAATTTGGGGTACAGACACCACTTAAGTAGCATCAATTGCCCCAGAGTTACTTAAAACGGTTGGTGCGGTGATTTTACCAAATCCTCAAGCTTTTACTCTCCTCAGGATGACACAGGGGTAGAAAAGTCCTTGCGGATCCATGATTTGTTCATCTTTATGAACGTGAGTCTGTCTACATTCTCAGTGGACAGCCGCGTGCGCTTATCTGTCAGACTCAGCACACCACCATCAGCGCTGAACACACATTCAGAGAGAACAAAAATTATTATTAATTTGAAAGCTGGTGGAGCTTAGTATAGATGACCTAATAGAATGAGTACCACACACTGCTACAGGCCCAAAATTATTCTACAGGCAAGATGCAGCTAAAAATTATTATTAATTTGAAAGCTGGTGGAGCTTAGTATAGATGGCTGTTATATGTTTCGGTAGCTGAGGAGGACAGGAACCACAGCAGGGCAGCCGAACACCTGAGATGTTGGTAACTGATGGGCTGCAGATTCCTAAACTAACGACACAACTAGAGGTAGCCATGGAGCGTTCCTACGTTGATCCTAGACGCCTCGTCACAGCCTGAGAGATAACTACATCTAAAGGCAGAATGATGAAAGCTATCTGACCCGGAGCAGATCCCCAAAGAAAATAGGAAGCCCCCAAACATATAATGGCGGTTAGACAAGATGAAAATACAAACATAGGCAGAAAATAGACTGAGCAAACGCTGGGGCCACAAGCTGACTAAATAGGATAGGACAGGAGAGATTACTTTCTGCAACCCAGAAAACCCTACAAAAATCCAACAATTCTGATTACAAAAATACTGAGATCACACGATCTCGCCACCCACTAAATCAGATCTCAGTGTGAACAAAAACCAAGCCGCAGCCGCTGACAAAACAGGAAAAAGCAAATGAGCAAATAACAGTGGCTGCAGAAAAACTGTGAGGCGCTCAGGCCCCAGGAGGGGACCTGGCTGACCTCCACAAAAGTGCAGAAAACAATGCAAAAAGCAAGCACAAAAAGAAAAGCAAAAAATATCTTATCTGAAAGCAGGAGATGCAGGCAGGACTCCAGCAAACTTCCAAATGAACCAGGAACCACAATTGAGACAAGAACAATTGATCACCGGCAACCATCATGGGAGGGAACCTCCCTTATATCAGATGAGTCTGTGATTCCAGATTGCCACTCCTCGCTGAAAGGTTCAGTACTGTCTGTAACCACCAGAGGGAGCCTCTGCTCAGAAACCATCTCTAGCACATTCATAACAGTACCCCCCTTGAGGAGGGGTCACTGAACCCTCACTTGTGCAACCAGGCCGATCAGGATGAGCTCGGTGATAGGCACGGATCAGTCTCCTAGCATGGATGTCCTAAGCAAACACCCAAGAATTGTCCTCCTGACGATAACATCTCCACTTAACCAAATACTGGAGTTTCTGTCTAGAAAAACGAGAATCCAATATTTTCTCAACCACATCCTCCAGATTGCCCTCAACCAAAACAGGGTCAGGAGGCGCAGCCATAGGAACCACTGGCTCGACAAACCTCTTCAATAAGGACTTGTGGAACACGTTATGGATCTTAAATGTCCCTGGAAGAAGCAAACGGAAGGAAACAGGAATAAGAATCTCCATGATCTTATAAGGTCCAATGGACATGGGCTTAAACTTTGGATATGCAACCCTCATAGGGATATTGCTTGAGGACAACCAAACCAAGTCCCCCACTTTAAACCGAGGACCATCAGTCCTATGCCGGTTGGCAAACCGTTGGGCCTTCTCCTGAGAGAGAGACAACCTTTCCACTACCTGGTCCCAAATCTGCTGCATTCGCTCCACAACAGAGTCAACACCCGGACAGACAGAAGCCTCCGCCTGTCCCGAAGAAAATCGAGGGTGAAACCCAAAATTGCAGAAAAATGGAGACATCAAGGTAGCAGAGCTAGCCCTATTATTAAGAGCAAACTCAGCCAAAGGCAAAAAAGAGACCCAGTCATCTTGATCAGCAGACACAAAACATCTCAAATAAGTCTCCAAGGTCTGGTTTGTTCTCTCGGTTTGTCCATTAGTCTGAGGATGAAAAGCAGAGGAGAAAGATAATTGAACACCAAGTTTAGAACAAAATGTCCTCCAAAATCTGGAAACAAACTGGACTCCTCTGTCGGACACAATGTTCTCCGGAATGCCATGTAACCGAACCACGTGCTGAAGGAACAAAGGCACCAATTCGGAGGAGGAAGGTAACTTAGGTAATGGCACAAGATGTATCATCTTGGAAAACCTATCACAGATTACCCAGATAACGGTCATTCTCTGAGAAACAGGGAGGTCGGAAATAAAATCCATAGAGATATGGGTCCATGGCCTCTTGGGCACAGGTAATGGCATTAACAAACCACTAGAGCGAGAGCAAGGCTTGGAGCGAGAGCAAGTCCCACAGGACTGCACAAATTCCCTGACGTCACGAGACAAAGTAGGCCACCAAAAGGACCGACTCACCAAGTCTCTGGTACCAAAAATCCCGGGATGACCAGCCAACGCGGAACAATGAATCTCAGACATCACACTCTTCTTCCACTGGTCTGGGACAAACAATTTCCCAATAGGGCAGCGCTCAGGTTTATCCTCCTGACACCCTTCCAAGGCCAGTCTCAAATTGGGCGAGATGGCGGAAAGAACACACCCTCTTTCAAAATAACAGTAGGATCAGATAACTCAGGAGAGTCCGCAAAGAAACTCCTCGAGAGGGCATCCGCCTTAACATTCTTAGTGCCAGGAAGAAAAGAAACCACAAAATTAAAACGTGTGAAAAACAAGGCCCACCTGGCCTGTCTAGGATTAAGTCGCTTGGCTGATTCGAGATAAACCAGATTCCTATGGTCCGTGAGGACCACCACCTGATGTTTGGCTCCTTCCAGCCAATGTCTCCACTCTTCAAAGGCCCACTTCATGGCCAATAACTCCCGATTACCCACATCATAATTACGTTCAGTTGGAGAAAATTTTCGAGAGAAAAAGGCACAAGGGTTACTCTTAGAGGTCTCTGGATCTCTTTGGGACAAAACGGCACCTGCCCCAATTTCAGAGTCATCAACCTCCACCTGAAACGGTAGAGAAACATCAGGCTGCCTTAGAACAGGAGCAGAAGTGAATCTCTGCTTAAGTTCCTGAAACGCAGAGACTGCCTCAGGAGGCCAATTCACCACATCAGAACCCTTTTTGGTCAAATCAGTCAATGGTTTAACAATACCGGAGAAATTACCAATAAATTTACGATAAAAATTGGCAAAACCCAAAAATCTCTGAAGAGCCTTTAATGAAGTAGGTTGGACCCAATCACAGATGGCTTGAACCTTGACCGGGTCCATTTCAATAACAGACGGAGACAAAATGAATCCCAGATATGAGACCTTCTGTACGCCAAAAAGACACTTTGATCCCTTCACATACAGTGCATTCTCTCTCCAAATCTGGAACACAGTCCGAACATGTTTCTCATGAGAGTCCCAGTCATTGGAAAAAATCAAGATATCATCCAAATAAACAATCAGAAATTTATCCACAAAATCCCTGAAAATATCATTCATGAAGGATTGGAAGACGGAAGGAGCATTAGTGAGCCCAAAGGGCATCACTAGGTACTCAAAATGCCCCTCTGGGGTATTAAACGCCGTCTTCCATTCATCCCCGTGCTTAATGCGAATAAGGTTATACGCCCCCCTGAGGTCAAGCTTGGTAAACCAACTATCACTTTTCACCCTGGAAAACAGGTCAGAAATGAAGGGTAACGGATATTGATACTTCACAGTGATCTTATCAAGAGACGATAGTCAATACACGGCCTCAATGAACCATCCTTTTTGGCCACAAAGAAAAAATCGGCACCCAAGGGTGAAGAGGATGGTCTGATATGACCCTTCTCCAATGACTCCTTGATATAAGATCGCATAGCATCGTGTTCAGGTACAGACAAGTTAAAAAGGCGACCTTTAGGAAATTTACCACCAGGCACTAATTCAATAGCGCAATTGTAGCTCCTGTGAGGGGGCAAAGATGCAGATTTACTTTCACTAAATACATCCGAAAAATCAGTCAAAAAGTCAGGAACATCCTGAGACTTGGGAGAGGCAGAAAAAACAGGAGTGTCGGCATTAACACATTGGCAGCCCCAACTGGTCACTGACACAGATTTCCAATCCAAAACAGGATTATGAGACTGTAACCAAGGGAAACCTAGTACAATAATGTCATGCAGATTATACAGCACCAGAAATTTGAAACTCTCCTGATGATCTGGTTCAACCCTCATTATCACCTGAGTAGAAAACTGGGGTTTATTCTCCGCCAAAGGGGTAGAATCAATGCCCAGTAGGGGAATAGACTTCCACAGGGGTATCATGGGAAACCCACAACGTTTGGCAAAGTCAAAATCCATCAGGTTAATAGCTGCTCCTGAATCAACCAAAGCCTGAGCAGAAAATGTGGACAGGGAGCAAATCAGGGTAACAGTCAACAGAAATTTAGTCTGAACACTGCCCAAGACAACTGAGCGTGCAAAACGTCTTCCCCGCTTAGGGCAGACTGAAATAGCATGAGAGGCATCACCACAGTAGAAACATAACCCATTGCGCTTTCGAAACTCATGACGCTGAGCCCCAGAAGTCACTCTATCACACTGCATGGGCTCAGAAGCTGGCTCACAAGGCAACACTATCTCACGCATACCTCTGCGCTCACGCAAACGTCTGTCAATTTGAATAGCCAATGACATAGAATCATTGAGACCAGAGGGAGCAGGGAATCCCACCATAACATCCTTTACATTCTCTGACAGCCCCTTCCGAAAAAGGGCTGCCAAATCATCATCATTCCATTTAGTTAGGACTGCCCACTTTCTGAATTTCTGACAGTACAACTCAGCGTCTTCAAGACCCTGATTTAATGCCAACAAGGTTTTTTCAGCTTGATCAGTGAAATTAGGTTCATCGTACAATAACCCCAGAGCCAGAAAAAATGCATCAATATTATTCAAAACAGGATCCCCAGGTGTCAGGGAAAAATCCCAATCCTGAGGATCGCCGTGCAGGAGGGAGGTGACTAATTTGAACCTGCTGTGCTGCGTTACCTGAAGACTTAGGCTTTAAGGCAAAAAACAACTTACAGTTATTTTTGAAATTCAGAAATTTAGCCCCATCCCCCAAAAACAAATCTGGCATGGGAATCCTAGGTTACACAACCGGCAACCCAGCAAGATAGGTAGCAATACTCCGAACCTCAGTGGCAAGCTGATCCACACAGCCAGACAACTGTGCAAACTCCATTGAGAGAAAAAAAAATTCCTCCTCAGCACCCAGAGAAAAAGAGTGAAAAAATGCGACAGAAAAAAGAAAAAAAAAATCTCTGACAACTCTGACTTTTTTCTTTCCAGCTATATTTCCCTTCTGTGACTACCATATCATTTTCAGTTATGGCCGGTGATACTGTTATGTTTCGGTAGCTGAGAAAAACAGTAACAACAGCAGGGCAGCCGAACACCTGAGATGTTTGTAACTGATGGGTTGCAGATTCCTAAACTAACGACACAACTAGAGGTAGCCGTGGAGCGCTCCTACGTTGATCCTAGACGCCTTGTCACAGCCTGAGAGATAACTACACCTAAAGGCAGAAAAATGAAAGCTATCTGCCCCGGAGCAGATCCCCAAAGAAAATAGGAAGCCCCCAAACATATAATGGCGGTTAGACAAGATGAAAATACAAACATAGGCAGAAAATAGACTGAGCAAACGCTGGGGCCACAAACTGATTAAATAGGATAGGACAGGAGAGATTACTTTCTGCAACCCAGAAAACCCTATAAAAATCCAACAATTCTGATTACAAAAATACTGAGATCACACGATCTCGCCACCCACTAAATCAGATCTCAGTGTGAACAAAAACCAAGCTGCAGCCGCTGAAAAAACAGGAAAAAGCAAATGAGCAAATAACAGTGGCTGCAGAATAACTGTGAGGAGCTCAGGCCCCAGGAGGGGACCTGGCTGACCTCCACAAAAGTGCAGAAAACAATGCAAAAAGCAAGCACAAAAAGAAAAGCAAAAAATATCTTATCTGAAAGCAGGAGATGCAGGCAGGACTCCAGCAAACTTCCAAATGAACCAGGAACCACAATTGAGACAAGAACAATTGATTACCGGCAACCATCATGGGAGGGAACCTCCCTTATATCAGACGAGTCCGTGATTCCAGATTGCCACTCCTTGCTGAAGGGTTCAGTACTGTCTGTAACCACCAGAGGGAGCCTCTGCTCAGAAACCATCTCTAGCACATTCATAACAGATGGCCTATTAGAATGAGTAACACACACTGCTACAGGCCCAAAATTATTGTCCAGGCAAGACGCAGATAAAAATTCTTTTTTTTTAAACTCTGGTGGAGCTTTGTATAGATGGCCTAATAGAATGAGTACCACACACTGCTACTATGCCCAAAATTATTATCTAGACAAGATGCAGATAAAAATTCTTTTTTTTTTAGTGCTGGTGGAGCTTTGTATAGATGGCCTAATACAATGAGTACCACAGACTGCTACTCTGCCCACAATTATTCTACAGGCAAGATGCAGATAGAAATTCTTTTTTTTAAACTCTGGTGGAGCTTTGTATAGATGTCCTAATAGAAAGAGTACCACACACTGCTACTATGCCCACAATTATTGTCCAGGCAAGATGCAGATAAAAATTCTTTTTTTTTTTTTAACGCTGGTGGAGCTTTGTATAGATGGCCTAATACAATGAGTACCACACACTGCTACTATGCCCACAATTATATTACAGACAAGATGCAGCCAAAAATTATGAGTATTTCAACGCTGGTGGAGCTGGCAAAAAGTGTTAGCAACTGATGTAACCTAGCCCTCAAAAGGACTGCAATTACAAATAGTCACTACTCCCAAGTTGACCTATCTGTCTATATAGAGCACAGACCTGTCTGCTAAAAGTGCTAGGAACTGCTGTAACCTAGCCCTTAAAAGGGCTGCAATTACAAACTAGTCCCTCCCTACTACCTAAACCTTCCTGTCTAACTGCAAAATCGTTTCACAGTCACTGTTACAAAGATAGCGATAACAGCAGCAGCAGTGCCGTCTAACACTGTGCTGCAGCAGTGAGAAAATGGTGACGAGGGGGGAAATGGCTGGGTCTTATAGGGCAAGGACATGTGACATACACAGCCAATGATACATGCCCTTGCTTGTGTGAAAAAAAAGCACTTCGCTCCGTGTGTGCGCTGCTGATAGGCTGACAGACTACACCGCCCACTGGAAATGCGGGAAAGAGAAAAAAAAATGGAGATCTTCATTATTTCTGCAGAGATCCATCCCATGCCTCTCCCCCCACCCTGCTGTACACTCAAACTGTGTATTAACAGTGATTCTCAGCATTACTGTGAAAAAATCCAGTGACGATTTAGGTGCACGAACAGTATCGAACATAACCTCGAACAGCCGGATTTTTTCAAAATCGTTCGGATTCGTCGAACTGCTCGAACACCGCCCAAAACAGCTCGAATTTGAGATTGGCGAACAGTTTGCTTCGAACACAGCTCATCTCTACAGTCAACCCATCAGATGGAGACCCAATTTGGAGTCTCCACATTTCAAAAAATTAATGTCACACAACAGTAAAGTGGCATCAATTTCCCCCCAAAAAAAATTATAATGGGCCTCTGACACCACTACCACTACAAGCAACACACCAAATGGAGACTCAAGTTGAAGTTGAGTAGAAATAGTATAATGTGGCTTTGACACCCCTCCCACTACAGGCAACCCATCAGATGAAGACACAACTTGGAGTCTTTACCTTTTAAAAAAATATTGGGACTTGTTATTAAAGTGGCATCAATTTCCCTAGAGTTAGAAATAGTCTTATGGGGCACTGACACCCTTTCCACTACAGGCAACCCACCAGTTGGAGACACAATTTTGTGTCTCCACATTTTTAAAAATTAGCTATATGGTGTACCACTGTGTAGCTGCCAAAGAAAGGAAGTAGAGTAGCCATGCAGTTTAAGAAGTTGTCAGTTGTCTTTAGATAGGATGAGCTGGTGTTTGTTCAGTATTACTTTCTGTAACATTACCACCTTCCCCAAGTACACCTTGAACACCAAGCCTATTTCCCATTCCACCATGAGCTTTTTTTCCCCACTCATGTTGGATATACCCTTCTCCTATTTTAACCTGCTGTTTCACAACCATAGGCCCAGACTTGTCAATCACCTGTCACTAAATTAACAATCAATATTTACTGGCTGAGATAGTTTGGCTGGACCACAGAATAAGCACAAAATATTTAGATGCTAAAATGTGGATTAGTGGCTGGACCACACAATTAGCACAAAGGATTTATTTGCTGAAATATGGATAGTTGGCAGGACCACACTATTAACACAAAAGATTTACATGCTGAAATGTGGACTTGTGGCCGGACCACATAATTAGCACAGATGATTTAGATGCTGACATGTAGACTGGTGGCTGGACCACACAATTAGCACAAAGAGTTTAGATGCTGAAATGTGGACTGGTGGTCGGACCACAGAGTTAGCACAAAAAAGGTGTTTGCTGAAATGTGGACTTGTGGCTGGACCACACAATTATCACAAAGGATTTAAATGCTGAAATGTGGACTGGTGGCTGGACCACACAATTAGCACAAATGATTTATATGCTGAAATGTGGACTGGTGGCAGGAACACCGAATTAGCACAAAAGGCTTTAATGCTGAAATGTGGACTGGTGGCGGGAAAACAGAATTATCACAAAATATTTATATGTTGAAATGTGGACTGGTGGCTGGTCCACACAATTAGCACTACAGATTTATATGCTGAAAGGTCAATTTGACACAGGATCATATCTATCTGAACTAGCTGAAAATAAGCTATTCACTGTCTGATTACTTGCAGCAGCAGCAGTCTCACTGCGCTGTTACATTCTCAAAATGGCGCTGAAGCCACATGGCAGCTTTTTTATATGGAAAGGGACATGTGACTTCAGCAGCCAATGACACAAGACCTTGTTTCTAGATGTTGTGGATTAAATTAATTAAAAAAAGACTAACAGTTGGTCGCTCCTTTGATTTCTCTCAACCCCCTCCCCTCATCATACACGTCCCCACATCCATCATACAGCAACATTATACTAGCTCAGGGGTGGTCATTTATTTTTTCCCGAGGGGCCACATGAGAGACCATGACTGTTGTGAAGGGCCGAATCAATAGCTTGAAATAAATTCTACTCAATATTAATGTATTAATATTAATTGTATCACTTAATATTGAGCAGAATTAAGTAGGCTGACAACCCCCTATATATCTTTGAACCCAAGTACAGCCCTTTCTGTATATTGTATGAACCCCCACCGCCCCTTATACAGAATGAGCCTCACACAGCCTCACCATATAATGCTTGAACCCCACACAACCTCCCCATATACAGCATGAGCCACACACAGCCTCCCCATATATACTTCATGAGCCCCACAGTTTCCCCATATGTTGCATGAGGCCCCACACAGCCTCCTGTTGTGAACACCTTTGATCTGGCTTCTGAGTTTGGGCTCCCTCAGGTGGTTGCTGCTGGTAATGGAGCTGGTCTGGCAGACAGAAGTCAATCACCTGAAGGGGATGATTGGAGATCAGGTGTTACAGACTGGGGAGATTTAAGTGAGCAGCCTTCCCTTAGTTGTTGCTGGTGTTTTGGTCTTCTTCCAGAGCTTTCTGGAAGTCAGCTTGCTCCCTGCTTTGTCCTGCATCTTTCTGTTTTAATCTGTGGCATTTGTTCTCTGCCTTGCTGGTGTGAGTTCAGCCATGTTCCCTGCGGGAACTTGTGTTGGACTCTGTTTTCCTTTGCCACAGCTTATGTCAGTCTTTTCTGTATTTCTAGTCTCCTGGTATTTCAGTATCTGTTGTTTTGCATCCAGTTCACACCAGAGTTCTGATTTAGTGGGGGAGAGGTCGTGTGGCCTCAGTATTTTTGCATATCAGATGTGTTGGAATTTTTCTTAGGGTTTTTGCGGGTTTGCAGACAGTATCCTTTCCTGTCATGTTCTATCCAGACAGTTTGGGCCTCAGCATTTGCTTATTGTATTTTCTGCCTGTGTTTTGTACTTCTTCTGTCTCACTGTCACTATATGTTTGGGGCTACCTATTCGTTTGGGGCTCTACTCTGGGGCAGTTAGCTTTCCCTTTCTCTCTTTAGGCTTCGTTAACTCTGTGGCTGTGTCGAGGCGTCTAGGGCATCGTAGGTACATGCCACGGCTAATTCTAGTTGTGTTGTCAGTTTAGGGGTCTGCAATCTGCTAAGTTACCAACCTCTCTGGGTGGTTGGTTGCCTACCCTATTTTTCTATTATCCTCCTCGGTTACTGAATCATAACAGCCTCCCCATATACTGCTTTAGCCCCACACAGCCTCCCTGTATACAGCATAAACCCCACAGCCTCCCATAAACAGCATGAGCTCCACACAGCCTCTCCATGTACAGTATGATCCCTACACAGCCTCCTCATGTACAGTATGAGCCCCACACAGCCTCCCCATGTACTGCATGAAGCCCCACAGCCTCCTCATATATTGCATGTGCCCCACACAGCCTCCCCATATACTGCATGAGCCCCACACAGCCTCCCTATATATTGCATGAGTCCCACACAGCCTCCCTATATATACTGCATGAGACCCACACAACCTCCCTATATATACTGCATAAGTCCCCACAGCCTCCCTATATAAACTGAATGAGCCCCACTCAGCCTCCCTATATATACTGCATGAGCCCCATACAGCCTCCCTATATATACTGCATGAGCCCCCACAGCCTCCCTATATATACTGCATGAGCCCCACACAGCCTCCCTATATATACTACATGAGCCCCACACAGCTCCCTATATATACTGCATGAGCCCCACACAGCCTCCCTATATATACTACATGAGCCCCACAGCTCCCTATATATTCTGCATGAGCCCACCAGCTCCTATGTATTCTGCATGAGCCACAGCCTCCCATATACTGCATGAGGCCACCACAGCCTCCCCATTTACTGCATGAGGCTCCACAGCCTCCCTATACTGCATGAACCCCACACAGCTTCCCTATATACTGCATTAGCCCCACTCAGCCTCCCTCTATATACTGCAAAGAGCCCACACAGCCTCCTATATTACTGCATGAGCCCACACAGCCTCCCTATATTACTGCATGAGCCTCACATAGCATTCCATGTACAACATGAGCCCGTTTCTCCACATACTCATTGAGCCCCACACAGCCTCCCTGTATACAGCATAAACCCCACAGCCTCCCCATAAACAGCATGAGCTCCACACAGCCTCTCCATGTACAGTATGATCCCTACACAGCCTCCTCATGTACAGTATGAGCCCACACACAGCCTCCCCATGTACTGCATGAAGCCCCACAGCCTCCTCATATATTGCATGTGCCCCACACAGCCTCCCCATATACTGCATGAGCCCCACACAGCCTCCCTATATATTGCATGAGTCCCACACAGCCTCCCTATATATACTGCATGAGACCCACACAACCTCCCTATATATACTGCATAAGTCCCCACAGCCTCCCTATATAAACTGAATGAGCCCCACTCAGCCTCCCTATATATACTGCATGAGCCCCATACAGCCTCCCTATATATACTGCATGAGCCCCCCACAGCCTCCCTATATATACTGCATGAGCCCCACACAGCCTCCCTATATATACTACATGAGCCCCACACAGCCTCCCTATATATACTGCATGAGCCCCACACAGCCTCCCTATATATACTACATGAGCCCCACACAGCCTCCCTATATATTCTGCATGAGCCCCACACAGCCTCCCTATGTATTCTGCATGAGCCCCACAGCCTCCCCATATACTGCATGAGGCCACCACAGCCTCCCCATATACTGCATGAGGCCACCACAGCCTCCCCATATACTGCATGAACCCCACACAGCTTCCCTATATACTGCATTAGCCCCACACAGCCTCCCTCTATATACTGCATGAGCCCCACACAGCCTCCCTATATATACTGCATGAGCCCACACAGCCTCCCTATATATACTGCATGAGCCTCACATAGCATTCCCATGTACAACATGAGCCCGTTTCTCCACATACTCATTGAGGCCCCACACAACCTCCCCATATACTGCATGAGCTGCACACAGCCTCCCTACATATTGCATGAGTCCCCCACAGCCTCCCTATATATTGCAAGAGCCCCACACAGCCTCCCTATTTACTGCATGAGCCCCACACAGCCTTCCTATATATACTACATGAGCCCCACACAGGCCTACCCTTATACTGCATGAGGCCCCCATAGCATCCCCATGTGCAGCATGTCAGCCCCATAGCCTCCCCATGTGTAGCATGATACCCCCATAGCCTCCCCGTGTGCAGCATGTCACCACCATAGCAGCCCCATGTGCTACATGTCACCCCTATAGTCTCCACATGTGCTACATGTCACCCCCATAGTATCGCAATGTGCAGCATGTCATCCTCAAAAGCCTCCCCATGTTCTGCACTCCAGCCGCACGGCTGTCTCGGTCCTCTGGTCGGACAGAGGCAGCCAGAGGGCCAGATGTGGCCCAGGTCTGCTCAAGAGGATATGCTGCCAATTATGGTTAATTTATGTACAGTGAATCAGTCAGTAGATAACAGCTGGTAGATATAACTTTTTGGTCTGCATGGACCTTCATCAGATAAATGCTGTACAAGACAATTGTATAACAGTGTCAATATACAGTATATACAAGATAGAAAAACAATATGACAGTAAAACATGAAAAATAAAAGTAAAGATAAAATAAAACTTAAAGGACAACAGCACATATGTGTGGACTGACGGACAAACCAGAGTGTTAGTCTGTGAACTCCCGAAGTGGTTAGTAAGGGGAGGTCATGCACTTCAAAGCAAACAGAACAGCACTAAATTAAATATATATAATAATAATAAGGTGGGTTTGCAACCCGGGTCCACCGTGCAGAGATGGAACCTGCTGCTAAGCAATGGCGGAACAAGATGGCGGTTGAACACACACGGGTTAGATGTCACTCGGTGTGAACAGTGGCGAACTCTGTTACTTAACAGAGCTGATGCAACAAACTAATAGAATGCTGTTCCCTGTTAGTTGTCACAGGACCCAATCCGACTGCTTGAGGAGCTGAGTAGGGGACCTCCGAACACCAATGAGTGGTCATCTCACGGGCATGCTCAGATGGAGAAAAGCAGGACTTAGTCCCAGGGGCGTCTGCTTGCTGCTGACTAATGCTGGTTGCTGTAGCTGAACCTGGGGCGGCAGCAGCAACCAAACACTTAGCATTAGCATGAGCATGACACTGGGACTGATGTCTCTGCTGAGCAGGATCCTCTGTGGCTGAAGAAGAATGGGAGACTGCAGAGGACATGGCTCAAAATTCCCCCTGTGCAGCGGCAAGATCTCGATGACTTACATTACCCCCCCCTCTTAGAGCCCCTCGTCTCCTTGGGCTTCACTACCCTCAAATGCTGCAATGAGCTGAGGAGACCAAATCTGCATAATAGGTTCCCAGGTCCTGTCCTCTGGGCCATGACCCTTCCAGTCCACCAGATAGAAATTTTTGCCACGTACCACCTTGAACCCAACAATGGTGTTCACCTCATAATCATCCGCTGATGAACCTGATGCCCTGGCAGAAGACTCAGAAAGCTGGGACATGTGAATGGGTTTTAGGAGGGACACATGAAAGGTGTTGGTGATACCTAGGCGTGGAAGAAGAGCCAAATGATAGACCACAGGGTTGACCTGTTCCAGGACCTTGAAGGGACCTATGTAGCGAGGAGTGGACTCAACTTGCAGCCTGATGTTACGGGTGGAGAGGCACATTAAATCGCCAGGGGCAAAAATCGGAGCAGGCGCCGATGCACATCGGCGGAGACTAGTGTTGAGCGATACTGCTCGATATCTAAAAATATCGGATCGGAATGGCATCGCCGATATCACTAAATATCGGCGATATCCGATTCCGATACCGGAAGTCCCATGTAAGTCTATGGGAACAAAATATCGCAACTAAAAAAACACTTTCTTTCCTTGTAAACACAAAATATACACACTTAGAATACATATATATATATATATATATATACATGTCATTGTGACATATATATATATATACATATATTTATAGTTTATTCACTTCTACATAGTAAAATAGCCTCTGATTCAATTGCCGGGTAAAGCCGGCATTTGTGAAAAGACAGAAGCACCCGAGGGTCCAGTCGCCACAGAGATGTTGCATCGCACCCAGCGGTGTGACAACTTACTCTCAGGTAAGAAGGAAACACCCCATTGACTCCAACCACTGCATTCAACAGTACACTATGCCAGCTGAGTGTAGGCGGACCCAATGGGATGGTCTAGCTCAGGCTGGTTAGAACAGGGTGTAGCTAGTTGGATGGGAGGGGTTGAGGCAGCCTTATGCTGCATGTCTTTGTAGTAAGAATTGTTTCCTTTCCTGCTTTCTTACTACGTCGCATACTCCACTCTGCTACATCACTCTGCACCATTGCTCTATCTCACATCTATCTGCCCTGGAAGGATACCGTCTTACCTGTACAAGACTTATCACCTAGCTGCACTACACCATCCCTGCCAGAGGACCTGCACAGCAGCGCTGGTCACCCTGACCAGGTACTACAGGTGGCGTCACGACAAACTACACAAACATTCTATCATCCCCTGGAAATATCCCACATTCCAGTGAGCGACCAGGGCACGGACATAGCTGTGCTACCCGTCACATCCCCCATAGAAGTCGACGGGCTTGGTGCCGAGTACCCCCAAAACCTGTGGCTCTGTGCGACTCAACTTTGGCGTCACGAACGGATTCAGAAGCTCGCTATAAGCGAGTCCTGTGTGCCTTAATTGAACTGTTTTTTTGCTTGAGAATTGCAAAAATCATCATAGACTGTATTTGCCATTTTTCCGTCATATCTGCGCCACGAGGCACAGGTGAAGAATAAGGGCGTGCTCTCGTGGGCGTACACTCACTCCGTGGCGCGAAAACGATGTCCGCACACTCTAAATGTTACTGCAATGTAAGATCGTGCCCCACAGCTCTGGAGTTCCGCCTCCTCATCCTCCTCAGTGGGCGGAAACGAACGCGAAGGTCCCGCTTCCCTACAAAAGATGTCGCCTCTCCTGATGCTAATGACACATGTGACTTGGCAGAGATGGCGAATGGACGTGAGCAGAAGTGGGAAGGGATGGAGGAGTCAGAGCTCTCCCCCCACGGAAGCGACCCGATCGCCACGGAGCCACCGTTTGGCACCCGGCCTGGAAACCCTCCTATGCTGGAAGAAGCGGAGGATACCCTGAGAGACCTGGCCCGGCACCGGGAGGAGGTCGCCAGGATGGAAGCGAGCTGGCGGGCCCTAAAACTACAATTGGAGCGGCGCCAATCCCTCTTACCCCCTGAAGTGTCTGTACCGGAAGGTGAGGCACCCATTCCAGTAGAGGAGGCCGTGCGGGCATCCCAGCCCTTGCAATCTGAACCGGTTGCCAGTATCTCAGTGGAGGCACCCGTTCCAGTACAGGAGGCCGTGCGGGCATCCCAGCCCTTGCAATCTGAACCGGTTGCCAGTATCTCAGTGGAGGCACCCGTTCCAGTAGAGGAGGCCGTGCGGGCATCCCAGCCCTTGCAATCTGAACCGGTTGCCAGTATCACAGTGGAGGCACCCATTCCTGCTGAAAACGCCGCACCAGCACCCCAGATCCCGCTGTCTGCCCCCATCGCTGAGGCAGAAGAAGCCACACCCGTCCTCATGGAGGAGGCCGCGCAGGCACCAGAGCTCTACCTGCCTGTACCGGAGCCCCGACCGTCATCTGTTTCAGAGCCGGCTGCTTCCGCCACAGGTGAGCGCCGCCAGGACTGGCGGGCGCCAGGAGAGCTGCCGCAAACCGGACATCGTAAGCTGGCGTTTGATGTTGGAGACATGGAGCTGCTGGTGGAGGAGAATTACAACCGGCGTCAGGAGGAAGAGTGGAGACGTCGGGAGCGGGAAGCAGAGCGACAAAGGGAGCAGTGAGAATCCCAAAAGCTTCGGCAACGTCACCTGGAGAAGGACCTGGCAGAGAAGGCACGTATGAGAAAGGATAAAAGTACGATGAGGGAGCCGCGGCGTAAGGGTGCAGTACGGAACTTTAAGTTAAAAGGTGGTTGGGGCTTCATCCAGGAGCCTGGACTTTATTTAGAAGTTTTTGTAACCCGGCAGGACGTGGAGGCTCACCTCCCAGAAGGACACCCGGGGAGGGACCTGTTGCCAGGAGACTTGGTGACTTACACCCGACACTGGGGTTACAATGGATGGTACGCCCTAAATGTTACCAGGTGCGACCCCTACTCCCCAGAGTGTCAGGAAACTGACAGACCCTACGAGCCTTCAGCCTCCCCCAACCAGGCCTCTGCACAAGTGCCCACCCCATGCCGTAAATCTCCCCAGCCTCCCTCAGTGGTCTCCTCAGCAGCCCCAGCTATGGACATGATAATGATAGCTGGCCCGTACCCGGCGCCTGTTAGGCCCCCTGGGGTTCGTACAGTCCGGGACATAGGGTTCCAGACCCGGAGGGAGACGAAAGAGGTGGCCACACAGACCCAGATAGCGGGTCACGACATCACTGTACACGCCACACGACGTCATCAGGTCTGGGTGGACCCTCCTGTCACGGATGTTTGGCAAGCTCCACAACAGTACCAGGTGGTACCTGGAAGAGGCCAGCCAAAGAAGTCTAAATAACCCGGACAGGGTCTCTGTATGTAAATAGTTAAATTATTGATGTACCCGGACGGGTGAATGTTCATAAAAAGAAGTTTATTGTTGCCTTAATATACCCATGTTGGGTAATGGTTTGATGTACCCGGACGGGTGAATGTTCAGAAGAACAAGTTTATTTTGCCTTAATATACCATGTTGGGTAATGGTTGTATTACCGGACAGGTGAATGTTCAGAAGAACAAGTTATTGTTGCCTTAATATACCCAGGTTGGTAATGGTGTTTCACTGTAATGAAAATGTTGAACTTTGAAGCCATGAACTGTACTGGTTCACAAACTTTTCTGTAAATAGTTGGCACTTCGTGCTCCATCTTGGTTTTACAAAAAACTTTACTGTGCACTATTTTCAACTACCTCAGAAACTAAAAACCCGTTTGGTGTGGCCGAAAGTGAGGTCTGCTCAAGGAAAGTCTTGCAGCCCACCCAAGACCACAGTTGGAGGTTTGGAGCGGGTCCTCCACAAGCACAAGTAAAGGACACTGTGAAGTTACCCCGGTGGGGTTGTAGTCCTAAGAAGTCTCCACGAACTTCGGCACTAATGCTATTTGCACTTTTGTTGAATATGTATTTATTAACACACATGTATAACACATATCAAGGGTATGAACAGTAACAAAACATGTCACATAATATAAGCCATTTGCACTTTTGTAATATTATTATTAAAAATTTTATTATGCAACGTTTAACTTGAAGTGTTTCCTGCTTTCTTACTACGTCGCATAGTCCACTCTGCTACATCACTTTGCACCATTGCTCTATCTCACATCTATCTGCCCTGGAAGGATAGCGTGTTACCTGTAGAAGACTTTTCACCTACCTGCACTACACCATCCCTTCCAGAGGACCTGCACACCAGCGCTGGACACCCTGACCAGGTACTACAGGTGGCGTCACGACAAACTACACGAACATTCTATCATCCCCTGGAAATATCCCACATTCCAGTGATCGCCCAGGTCACGGACCGAGCTGTGCTACTTGTGACATCCCCCATAGAAGTCGACATGATCGGTGCCGAGTACCCCCAAAACCCCTGTCTCTGTGAGACTCAACTTCCCTCACTGTGCTGGCACTTTACATTTACAATGCCTCTGGGTTTTTTTTTTGGGGGGGGTGGGGAACATTCAGACTTTTGCTATGGGGCACCATGATTTATATGTACGCCCCTGCTGCTGAGGCATGGTATTTAAGGCTGTTAAGGAGCCAATATCCATGGACCTTGCCAGCAGCGTCGGACTGGAGTACCTTGGGCCCACCAGAGAAAAATTATTCTTGGGGCCCACCATCATACTTCCCAACCTTTGAAGACGGGAAAGAGGGACAAAGGCTGTGGCACGCTGCGCCTGCTGCAGCAAATTTTAGGCCATGCCACGTTGCACCACAGACTTCCAGGAGTTGGTGGATAGTGTTGAGCGATACGATACTGCAAATATCGGGTATCGGCCGATATTAGCTGTATCGGGCTTTCGATTCCGAGTACCGATATTTTCGTCATATCGGATACCGGAATCGGATTTGTCACTGTCACTGTGAATGTCCGTCGGTCGGGTCTGTCAGGAGTCAGCGGCACTTACCTGGCAGAAGATCTCCGGCGGTCACGTCCTGGACTGCTTGATGGCCGCCATTATCTTCTCCCTGGCGGTCACATGCAGTTTTTCCGATAACTGCAAGTGACTGCAGGGTAATCCCGGCCGTAAACCAGTCCGATGACGTCACCGCCGGGGAAGCAGGTAATCAGCTGTGCTGCGCCGGGATGACAGGCTCTGCCTGTCATTCTGATGTAGCAGAGCTGGATCGTCGTGGGACACTCGTTACTATGGACTGCGTCGGACAGGTGGTATACTGCTGTTTTTTTTTTTCATTTTTTTACAGGAGATCGATGGCGTCGCAGAATGAGACTGTAATAAAAGTAATGAAAACTGTGTTGTGTTTTTTATTAAATTAAAAAACTTTTTTATGAACATTCACCCGTCCGGGTACATCAACAATTTAACTATTTACATACAGGGACCCTGTCCGGGTTATTTATAATTCTTTGGCAGGGGTGTTCCAGGTACCACCTGGTACTCTTCTGATGCTTGCCAAACATCCGAGACACCAAGGACCACCAGGACCTGATGACGTCGTGTGGCCTGTACAGTCAAGTCGTGACCCGCTATCTGTGTCTGTGTGGCCACCTCTTTCATCTCCCTCCGGGTCTGGAGCCCTATGTCCCGGACTGAACGAACCCCAGGGGGCCTAACAGGCGTTGGGTACGGGCCAGCTATAGTTATCATGTCCATAGCTGGGGCTGCTGAGGAGACCACTGAGGGAGGCTGGGGAGATTTACGGCATGGGGTGGGCACTTGTGCAGAGGCCTGGATGTGGGAAGCTGAAGGCTCCGAGGGTCTCACAGGTTCCTGACACTCTGGGGAGTAGGGGTCGCACCTGGTAACATTTAGGGCGTATCATCCATTGTAACCCCAGTGTCGGGTGTAAGTCACCAAGTCTCCTGGCAACAGGTCCCTCCCCGGGTGTCCTTCTGGGATGTGAGCCTCCACGTCCCGCCGGGTCACAAAAATTTTTAAATAAAGTCCAGGCTCCTGGATGAAGCCCCAACCACCTTTCAATTTAAAGTTCCGTACTGCACCCTTACGCCGCGGCTCCCACAGGGTTCCTTTATCTTTTCTCATCCGGTCCTTATCTGCCCGGTCCTTCTCCAGGTTACGTTGCCGAAGCTTTTGGGATTCTCGCTGCTCCCTTTGTCGCTCTGCTTCCCGCTCCCAACGTCTCCACTCTTCCTCCTGATGCCGGTTGTAATTCTCCTCCACCAGCAGCTCCATGTCTCCACCATCAAACTGCAGCTTACAATGTCCGGTTTGCGGCAGCTCTCCTGGCGCCCCCAGTCCTGGCGGCGCTCACCTGCGGAGGAAGCAGCCGGCTCTGGAACAGATGACAGTCGGGGCTCCGGTACAGACAGGTAGACCTCTGGTGCCTGCGCGGCCTCCTCCATGAGGACGGGTGTCGCTTCTTCTGTCTCAGCGATGAGGGCAGACAGCGGGATCTGGGGTGCTGCCGGTGCAGAGTTTTTTGCAGGAACGGGTGCCTCCACTGCGACAACGTCAACCGGATCACATTGCAAGGGCTGGGATGCCCGCACGGACTCCTCTACTAGAACGGGTGCCTCACTTCCGGTACAGACACTTCAGGTAAGAGGGATTGGCGCCGCTCAAGTTTAGTTTTAGGGCACGCCAGCTGGCTTCCATCCTGGCGACCTCCTCCCGGTGCCGGGCCAGGCCTCTTAGGGTATCCTCCACTTCTTGCAGCGTAGGAGTGTTTCCAGGACGGGTGCCCAACGGTGGTTCCTTGGCGATCGGGTCGCTTCCGTGGGGGGAGAGCTCTGACTGCTCCATCCCTTCACACTTCTGCTCGTGTCCATTAGCCATCTCTGCCAAGTCACATGTGTCATTAGAATCTGGAGAGGGACCCTCTTTTGTAGGGAGGCGGGACCTTCGTGTTAGTTTCCGCACACTGAGGAGGATGAGGAGGCGGAACTGAAGAGCTGTGGGGCACGATCTTACATTGCAGTACCATTTAGAGCCATCGTTTTCGCGTCACTGAGTGAGTGTACACCCACGAAGAGCACGCCCTTCTTCTTCACCAGTGCCTTGTCGTGACGCAGATATGGCGGAAAAATGGCAAATACATTCTCTGATGATTTTAGCAATTCTCAAGCACAAAACCAGTTCAATTCAGGCACACAGGACTCGCTTATAGCGAGCTACAGAATCCTGTTCGTGACGCCCAAGTTGAGTCGCACAGAGCCAGAGGTTTTGGGGGTACTTGGCACCGAGCCCGTCGACTTCTATGGGGTATGTCACGGCTTTACCCGGCAATTGAATCAGAGTCTATTTTACTATGTAGAGTGTATAAACTATAAATATAGTATAGTATATATATATATATATGTCACAATGACATGTATATATATATATATATATATGTATTCTATGTGTGTATATTTTGTGTTTACAACGAAAGAAAGGGTTTTTTTTTGTTGCGATATTTTGTTCCCATAGACTTACATGGGACTTCCGGTATCGGAATCGGATATCGACGATATTTAGTGATATCGGCGATACCATTCCGATACGATATTTTTAGATATCGAGCAGTATCGCTCAACACTATTGGTGGATGCTTTAGTCCAGGTGTGGGAGGAGATCCCTCACGAGACCATCCGTCGCGCTCATCAGGAGCATGGCCAGAAGTTGTAGGGAGGTCATACAGCATGCCTCCCAAATTTGGAAGACAGGAAAGAGGATTAAAGGCTGCGCGCATGTTGCGCGCCGCTGAAAATTTTAGGCCACGCCCCGACAACACCTATTTCACAGCTAATCACACCCATATCCTCGCCCCAAGCGTAACCATTTAGCACTGCTGATCACACTGACTGGTAATGAGGGCACAGTGGCTGGTACTGAGGAAAAGAAAGAAAGAGCAGCGAGAGAGAAAGAACAAACAGAGAAAGAAAGAGAGGAAAGAAAGAAAAGAGAGAAAGAAAGAACAGAGAGAAAAAAGAACAGAGAGCGAGAAGGAAAGAACAGAGAGTGAGAAAGAAAGACTAGAGAGAGAGCCATAGGCGTAGCTAGGGTTTTGGTTTAGTGGGGGAAAAACTTCTGAGTGGGCCCATCATCAGAGAACCTCAGCAAATGACCGCGCTGTTGGCCAAAATAATCTATATATAAAAAGACCAATATTGATATTACAGCCATATGGTCTGTGTTAAATAATACCAGTCCTACAGAACATATAATAGATTACAGCACAGGTACAGATAATGACTTACCGCTGATGTTCTTTCTAATGGAATTGTTCACTTTTCATGTCTTTTCCATCTGGCCCACACCGACATGACGACTTCTCCAGCCAGGACTCGACTGCACCCCCATTAAAAAAAAAATCAAAAAAAAACTCACCTCCCGGCTCCTGTGCTGCTCACTGTTCTCCCTCTCAGCGTCTGACAGCGGGCGCCGGCAGGTGATGTTATTGCGCCCGCTGTCATACGCTGAGAGGGGGATTATGGGAGAGAAGGAGCGCTCGCTCCTTCTCTCTCCATGTGGTCAGCTTTATCGGTTGGATGCCGATACAGCTGACCCTCCGATGATGGGTGGGGGGCCCACTGCTGGCACCGGGCCCCCCCAACGCCTGTTCAGGCCCCATAGCTTCCGGGCGGCAGAACAGGGAGAGCGATTCTCCCTGCTCTGCCGCAGAATGTAACTGTATCGTAGCTCCGGGTGGGCCCCCTCAGAGCGCGGGCCCCAGGGCCACCGCCCCCTCTGCCCCGCGACCTATCCTTTCAAATCAGGGCCCACCACGCAGTAGCTGGGGCCCACCGTAGGTTTCTCCGGTGTCCCGGTGCCTCAGTCCGACCCTGCTTGCCAGCCTGATAATACCAGGCCACAGCAGTCTGCATATCTTGGCTGGTTAACAAAAATAGGGGATCCCCTTGAAAAAAATTTGGCGTGGGGTCCCCCTTATTTTTGTTAACCAGCCAGATGAAGCAGACTGCTGAGGCCTGGTTTTTCAGGCTGGTAAGGATCCAATATCCATGGACCTTGCCAGCCTGATAATACCAGGCCACAGCAGTCTGCATATCTTGGCTGGTTAACAAAAATAGGGGATCCCCTCGAAAAAAAAACGGCTAGGGGTCCCCCTATTTTTGTTAACCAGCCAAGTAAAATGCAGACTGCTGCGGCCTGGTATTAAAAGACTGTCAAGGCCCACGGATTTGGGCCCTCAACAGCCTGATAATACCAGGCTACAGCAGCCCCACATTTGGCGCATCAAAAGATGTGCCAATTGTGGCACTTTACCCGGCTCTTCCCACTGCCCTGTAGCGGTGGCAAGTGGGGGTAATAAGGGGTTAATGTCACCGTTGATTGCACGGTGAGAATAAGCCCGGTTAATAATGGAGAGGTGTCAATAAGACACCGATCCATTATTAATCCCAAAGTTTTTAAATGTAAAAAAAAAGACACAGCAAGAAAAAAGTATTTTAATGAAATAAAAGAGACAACACAGTTTTCATTAATTTTATTATACTCTCATTCCTGCGACGCCATCGATCTCCTGTAAAAAAAGAAAAAAAACAAAACAACAGTATACCACCTGTCCGACGCAGTCCATAGTAACGAGTGTCCCACGACGATCCAGCTCTGCTACATCGCAATGACAGGCAGAGCCTGTCATCGCGACGCAGCACAGCTGATTACCTGCTTCCCCGGCGGTGACGTCATCGGACTGACTGCTTTACGGCCGGGATTACCCAGCAGTCACTGCAGTTATCGCGAGAAACTGCATGTGACCGCCGGGGAAAGATGATGGCGGCCATCAAGCAGTCCAGCCCGTGACCGCCGGAGATCTTCTGCCAGGTAAGTGCCGCTGACTCCTGACAGACCCGACCGACGGACACTGACAGTGACAGTGACAAATCCGATTCCGGTATCCGATAAGACGAAAATATCGGAACTAAGTATCGAAAGTCCAATAGAGCTAATATCGGCCGATACCCGATACTTGCGGTATCGTATCGCTCAACACTAGCGGAGACCCTCATTCTCTCCTTGAAAGTCCGGATGGCATCCTGTGTGCAGTCCCAAAAGTCACGAGCCTCCACCACCCAGTTTGCCTCCCTAGAGTCAATGGATGACACGGGCATGGGCACAGGGACATGTGGATGCTGGCCATAATTAAGGAGGAACAGGGTCTGCCCAGTTGTCGGCTATGACATTATTCAGCGCAAATTCTGCTTACGGTAGCAAGGATGCCTAGTCATCCAGCCTGGTGAAGAGAAAATGTCGCAGATATGTGACTAGAGTCTGGTTGGCCCTCTCAACCAGCCCATTTGTCTTGGGATGGTAAGCTGAAGAGAGATTTAGCTCTATGCTGAGCAGACGACAAACCTCTCTCCAGAACCGAGACACGATCTGGGGCCCCCTGTCTCTGACTATTTGTCAGGCATGCATTGTAGGCAAAAGACTTGTTTTATAAATGCTGCCCATGCAGAAGGTACCCGTGGGAGAGGCACCAAGTGCACCATTTTAGAGAAGTGGTCAGTGAATTCCCAGATTACGGTGCAGTTACGGGACTTGGGTAAACCCACCACAAAATCCATCCCGACCATTTCCAAGGGCCTATCTGTCACCGGCAGGGGGTACAGTAAACCAGCTGGCCATTGCCGAGAAGATCGATTCTGGGCGCAGGAAATACATGCCTGAATATAGTTTTTGACATCACGGGCCATATGCGGCAACCAGTACATCCTCGCCAGGAGCTCAGATGTTCTCTTGGTCCCAAAATGTCCACCCACCCTGGATGAATGAGCCCAAGAGAGAACCTCTGGTCGCAAACTAGGTGGAACAAAAGTCTTGCCTGGAGGCACAGACTCTAACGAAACCAGAGCCACAGTTCCCAGGCTCTCTGAAGGGACAATAAGCTGAGGTTCCTCTCCCTCCTCAGATGATACTACTGAACGGAAGAGTGCGTCGGCACAAGTGTTCTTCCCCCAGAGAGAAAATGGAAGGTGAAGTTGAAACGGGAGAAGAACAGGGACCATCTGGCCTGGCGAGAGTTCAGCCGCTGGGCAGCCTGCAAATACACCAAATTCTTGTGGTCGGTGAAAACCTGAAAAGGATAACGAGCCCCTCCAGGTGATGTCTCCACTCAGAAAAGGCCAACTTCATTGCTAGCAACTCCCTATCCCCGATGGAATAATTCCTCTCCGCCAGTGAGATAATCTTGGAGAAGAAGAAGCAAGGATGCTTCTGACCTTGAGCATCCTTTTGAAAAAGGATAGCTCCTGCAAAAGGTTTATCGACATCGGGGAGATGTAAAATGGGAGCGCTAGCAAAGCGTGTCTTAATGGACTGGAAGGCCTGGGAGACCCCTTCCGATCACAATTTGGGATTATCTCCCTTGGTGAGGGCAACCAGGGGAGCTACAAAGTTGAGAACTGGGGAATGAACTGGCGGTAATAATTGATGAACCCCATAAAGCGCTGCACCACTTTAAGAGAATGGGGTTCTTGCCAGTCCATTACAGCCTGAAGTTTTGCATGATCCATGGCCAATCCCTGGGCTGAGATGATATAGCCTAGGAAAGGCAAGTACTCCTGCTCAAACACACACTTCTCCAACTTGGCATAGAGGGAGTGTGCCTGTAGAAGGTCAAAGACTTTGAAAACATCTCTCCGGTGGGAGTCTAGATCTGGAGAGTAGATGAGAATATTATCTAGATAGACTACGACCAAAGTGGTTAGCATATCCTGGAAGATATCATTCACAAAGTCTTGGAAAATGGCAGGGGCATTACAGAGCCCGAAGGGCATCACCCGGTATTCATAGTGGCCATCTCTGGTGTTAAATGCCATCTTACACTCGTCCCCTTCACGGATGCGTATCTGTTGTGAGCATGTTGGAAATGACTTCTGAGTAGGGGCTCCCTCTGGTGGTTGCTGAGGGTATTGAACCAGTGTTGCATAGTAGAAGTCCATCACCTGCGAGCGATGACTGGCAATCAGGAGAGACGGACTGGGCTGATATAAGTGAGCTGCCTTCCCATGATCCTCTCCGGTGATCAATTGTTTCCTGGTCCATTTTGAAGTCAGTGGCTGTCTTGCTTTCATCTGCTACTTTCAGATATGTTATTTGCTGCTTGTTTCTATCTTGTTTGCTATTTCCAGTTTTTTGTCTGCTCTTTTGTGGGAGGTTAGCCGGGTTCCACTCCAGGGGCCTGTGCTACTCTCTGATTTTCAGTAGCCACTGTTTATTTGTTCAATTGCTCTGTCACTGCTATTTAAGTGGCTGCGGGTTAGCCGCTTGTTCACACCAGAGATCTGATTTAGCGGTGGCGAGATCATGTGGTCTCAGCATTTTTTTAAATCAGAAGTGTTGGAATTTTTCTAGGGTTTTTCTTGGTTGCAGATAGTATTCTGTCCGATTCTGTTCTATCTAGGCAGTATTTGGCCCCAGCGTTTGCTTATTCTATTTTCTTCCTGCGTTTGTATTTCATCTTGTCTAACCGCCATTATATGTGTGGGGGCTGCCTATTCCTTTGGGGCTCTACTCCTGGGAAGTTAGCTTTCCTCTTTCTATCTTCAGGTGTAGCTAATCTCTCCGGCTGTGACGAGGCGTCTAGGTCACCGTAGGTACGTCCCACGGCTGCTTCTAGTTGTGCGGTTAGTTTAGGGGTCTGAAACCTTTTAGTTCCCAACCTCTCTGGTGTTCGGCTGCCTTTGCTGTTTTTTGCTCCTATCCTCCTCAGCTACCAAATCATAGCACTTATCAAGTTATAAGCGCCCCGCAGATCTAAATTAGTAAATACCTTTGCTCCCTGCAACCTATCAAAGAGTTCTGAGATAAGGGGCAGAGGATATTTGTTTTTGACGGTAATAGAATTAAGACCCCTGTAGTCAGTGCATGGATGTAGTTCTCCGTTCTTCTTCTGCACGAAGAAGAAACCAGCCCCTGCGGTTGACACTGACTTCCTAATGAATTCTTTTGCCAGATTCTCCTTAATGTACTGACATTGCCTCCATCTCCGGGAGAGATAATGGGTAGACTCGACCCTGGGTAGGCTCGGTGCCGGGCAAAAGGTCAATAGGACAGTCATAAGACCAGTGAGGCAGAAGTGTCTCCGCAGCTTTCTTGGAGAAAACGTCCGCATATGACCAATAGTGTTTGCGGAGTTAGGATAGATCTGCGGGTACTGCTGATGAAGCCACCTGAACGCACTTCCTCTGACATCTACCCTCACAATAAGAGTCAGTGATTGGCGGACATGAAGTAGCGCTTAGGAAGAAACCCCAGGGTGGACAGGCTTCTGGGTCTCTACCGCTGCTCCAGCCGAAAACCTCCGATGGAGGATGGGAGCAATGAGAAAATGGAAAACGGTCTTAGGAGCGCAGGAAAGAGACTCAGACGAGAGATGGGGTTAAACCTCAACACGTTTCGACGGAGGATCCGTCTTCATCAGGTAACATCCACCTGATGAAGACGGATCCTCCGTCAAAACGCATTGTGGTTTAACTCAATCTCTCGTCTGAGTCTCTTTCCTGCGCTCCTAAGACCGTTTTCCATTTTCTCATCTACCCTCACAAGACTCACTCCATCCCAGAATTCTCCCTGGGGACCACTCAATATGTGGAGAATGGTAGCGTAACCAAGGTACTCCTAATAAGACTTCATCAATACCTTCGGGTATGACTAATAGGGAAATTATCTCCTGGTGAGATGGAGACATGGTGAGAGTAAGTTGGTTGTTCGGGTGTGTGATCTGTGGTGTGTGATCCATTTACCACTCGTACGGTCACTGGCTTTGTGAGTATGACCAGAGGTATTGCGTGCCGTTGGGTTACTGCAGAAGACATGAAATTGCCCTCTGCCCCGGAATCCACACAAACCTCTACCTTGTGAGTTGATGAGCCTAACTTAAGTGTCACCTTAAAGGACAATTTGGAGGAAAGCGCTGCTGTGTCTAGTGAGCCTCCTTCTATGACCACTAGACGCGGTTGTTTCCCAACCGCTGGGGACATTTGGTCGCAAAATGTCCTGACTGCTGGCAAACATGACAGACCATGGGTGTACGAGCAATCCAGGACTTGGATCCTGCTCGAGAAATCTCCATGGCCTCTTGAGACTTGGACACCTGATCCAGGGATTCCAGAGGTCTGGCGAAGTTAGGAGCCAGCCGAAACCTCTGCCGACACTGGGCTCACTCCAACCTTCACTCGGAGAAATGAAAGGCGATGCGAGTGGAGATGGATATTAGCTCCTCCAGTGTGGCTGGAATCTCCCTAGTGGCCAGAGCGTCTTTCACATGGTCAGCCAGCCCTCTCCAAAAGACCGGGATGAGAACTTTATCCGGCCCCTCCAGCTCAGATGCTGAAGTCTGGAAGTGGACAGCAAAGTGACTGACCATGGACAAGCCCTGAGTCAATGCCAGCAGTTGGGTGACTCGGGGTCCAAGGAAGACCTGCTTCAGAGTGCTCAAAACCGTGGAGCACTCTGCACCACATGATTGTCGCGTCCCCACAGCGGCGTAGCTCACTCCAACGCCCTGTCTGACAGCAGGGAAATAATAAACCCTACTTTAGTCTACTCTAAGGAGAAATGTGCAGACAGTAGCTCCAGATGTATTGCACACTGGTTCACAAATCCCCTACACAACTTGCTATCGCCTGAGAACCTCTCAGGCAGCGGAAGGCGGGATAAAGTCGGATCGGGGTGGCAGCGGACATACGGGCTCCAGCCTTACTAGCTGCCTGAACAGCTTCTGCAGCCATATCCACAGCTAAGGTTGTATGCTCGAGAGCCGACAACCTGCCATCCAGCTGCTGGATGTACTGCTGTTGTCGCTGTTCGTCTGCCATTAATAGCCAGACCCTGGCGCTAGTATAATGTTAGGGTTGGCGTAACGCACCAAATGAAATATATATAATAATAATAAGGTGCGTTCACAACCCGGGGTCCACCATGCAGAAATGGAACCTGCTTCTAAGCAATGGCGGAACAAGATGGCGGTTGAACGCCGAACACACGTGGGTTAGATGTCACCCGGTGTGAACAGTGGCGAACTTGGTTACTTCACAGAGCCGCCGCAACAAATTAAAAGAATGCTGTTCCTGTTAGATGTCACAGGACACAGCTGATATGGTGCGAGTGAGGTCACTAGGCTCCACCCCTAGAACGCAGAGACTTGAGTCTGACTGGACACAGAATGCGCACGGCGTCACAAAAGCGATGCCACTACTTGGCGCTGAGTCATAGCAAAGTACAGCTAACTAAAACGCACCACGAGTTGGTGCAAAACAAGAGCAAAAGCCCAACTGATGGCATAGCGGTACCAAAAAGTTTTGTGCCAGAGCATGTGGATTGACTGTGCCCTGTAAACAGCCCGTGCTAAGAAGCACACGTGTGTTATGTTTCGGTAGCTGAGGAGTGCAGGTAAAAAAGGCAATACACCAGAGCAGTTGGAATCTATGAGATTGCAGTACCCTGACTAACCACCACAACTAGAGGCAGCCGTGGAGCGTTCCTACGTTGGTCCTAGACGCCTCGTCACAGCCTGAGAAACTAACTACACCTAAAGATAGAAAGAGGAAAGCTATCTGCCCCGGAGCAGATCCCTAAAGAACATAGAAAGCCCCCAAACATGTAATGGCGGTTAGACAAGAAAAAATACTGACACAGACAGAAAATAGTATGAGCAAACGTTGGGGCCCAAACTACCTAAATAGAAAAGGATAGGAAGGGCACTTACTGCAATCCCAAAAAACCCTGAAAAGCACCAACTCTACTAATTTCAAAAACACCTGATATCACACGACATCTACCACCTAAATTAGTTCTCTGGTGTAACAAAATCAAAACAGCAGCCACTGAAAAAACTGGAAAAAGCAAATGTACAAACATCAGTGGCTGAACTAAACTGAGAGGGCAAAAGCCCCCGGAGGGGACCCTGAAGGCCCCCACAGAAGTGCAGGACAAAATGCAAAAATCAAGCACAAAAACAAAAAGAAGAAAATGTCTTATCTGTTAGCAGGAGATGCAGACACGACACAGCAGACTACAAAGGAAACAGGAATCAAGGATTGAGACTCCCTTATATAAGACCAGACAGTAACACCTGATTCCCAATCCTCACAATCTTCACTGGACAGTCCAGTACCGCTTGTAACCACCAGAGGGAGCCTCTGCTCAGAACTCATTTCAAGTCCATTCACAACAGTACCCCCCCCTTGAGGAGGGGTCACAGAACCCTCACTTGAGCAACCAGGTCGGTCAGGATGAGTTCTATGATACGCACGGATGAGTCTCCTAGCATGGATGTCCGAAGCAAACACCCAAGAATTGTCTTCCTGACCATAACCTCTCCACTTAACCAAATACTGGAGTTTCCGTCTAGAAAAACGAGAATTCAATATTTTCTCAACCACAAACTCCATATTGCCCTCAACCAGAACAGGGTCAGGAGGCAAAGCAGTAGGAACCACTGGCTCAACAAACCTCTTCAACAAAGACTTGTGGAACACGTTATGGATCTTAAATGTCCCTGGAAGAAGCAAACGAAAAGAAACAGGATTAAGAATCTCCATGATCTTATAAGGTCCAATGAACCTAGGCTTAAATTTAGGAGATGCCACTCTCATAGGAATATTTTTTGAGGACAACCAGACCAAGTCCCCCACTTTAAACCGAGGACCATCAGTCCTATGCCGGTTAGCAAACCGCTGGGCCCTCTCCTGAGAGAGGGACAACCTCTCCACTACCTGGTCCCAAATCTGTTGCATACGATCCACAACAGAGTCAACACCTGGACAGACAGAAGCCTCTGTCTGTCCTGAAGAAAATCGAGGATGAAACCCAGAATTACAGAAAAATGGAGACATCAAAGTGGCAGAGCTAGCCCTATTATTAAGAGCAAACTCAGCCAAAGGCAAAAAAGAGACCCAGTCATCCTGATCAGCAGACACAAAGCATCTTAGATAAGTCTCCTATGTCTGGTTTGTTCTCTCAGTTTGACCATTGGTCTGAGGATGAAACGCCGAGGAGAAAGACAATTGAACACCAAGTTTAGAACAAAAGGTCCTCCAAAATCTGGAAACAAACTGGACTCCTCTGTCAGACACAATGTTCTCAGGAATGCCGTGTAAACGAACCACGTGCTGAAGGAACAAAGGCACCAATTCAGAGGAGGAAGGCAACTTAGGTAATGGCACAAGATGTATCATCTTGGAAAACCTATCACAAATCACCCAGATGACGGTCATTCTCTGAGAAACAGGGAGGTCGGAAATGAAATCCATAGAGATATGGGTCCATGGTCTCTTGGGCACAGGCAATGGCATCAACAAACCACTAGAGCGAGAGCAAGGCTTGGAGCGAGAGCAAGTCCCGCAGGACTGCACAAATTCCCTGACATCACGAGACAAGGTAGGCCACCAAAAGGACCGACTAACCAAGTCTCTAGTACCAAAAATTCCGGGATGACCGGCCAACGCGGAACAATGAATCTCAGACATCACACTCTTTTTCCACTGGTCCGGGACAAACAATTTCCCAACAGGGCAGCGCTCGGGCCTATCCTCCTGACACCCCTCCAGAGCCAGTCTCAAATTGGGCGAGATGGCGGAAAGAACTACACCTTCTTTCAAAATAACAGAAGGATCACATAACTCAGGAGAGTCCGCAAGGAAACTCCTCGAGAGGGCATCCGCCTTAACATTCTTAGTGCCAGGAAGAAAGGAAACCACAAAATTAAAACGTGTGAAAAACAAGGCCCACCTGGCCTGTCTAGGATTAAGTCGCTTGGCAGATTCCAGATAAACCAGATTCTTATGGTCCGTAAGGACCACCACCTGATGTTTGGCTCCCTCCAGCCAATGTCTCCACTCTTCAAAAGCCCACTTCATGGCCAATAACTCCCGATTACCCACGTCATAATTACGTTCAGTAGGAGAAAATTTTCGAGAGAAAAATGCACAAGGGTTACTTTTAGAGGTCTCTGGATCTCTCTGGGACAAAACGGCACCTGCCCCAATTTCAGAGGCATCAACCTCCACCTGAAATGGCAGAGAAACATCAGGCTGCCGTAGAACAGGAGCAGAAGTGAATCTCTGCTTAAGTTCCTGAAATGCAGAAACTGCCTCAGGAGGCCAATTCACCACATCAGAACCCTTTTTGGTCAAATCAGTTAATGGTTTAACAATAACCAAGAAAATACCAATAAATTTACGATAAAAATTGGCAAAACCCAAAAATCTTTGAAGAGCCTTTAATGAAGTAGGTTGGACCCAATCACAGATGGCCTGAACCTTGACCGGGTCCATTTCAATAACAGATGGGGACAAAATGAATCCCAAAAATGAGATCCTCTGTACGCCAAAAAGACACTTTGATCCCTTCACATACAGAGCATTCTCTCTCAAAATCTGGAATACAGTTCGAACATGTTTCACATGAGAGTCCCAGTCATTGGAAAAAATCAAGATATCATCCAAATAAACAATCAGAAATTTATCCACAAAATCCCTGAAAATGTCATTCATGAAGGACTGGAAGACAGAAGGAGCATTAGTGAGCCCAAAGGGCATCACAAGGTACTCAAAATGCCCCTCAGGGGTATTAAATGCCGTCTTCCATTCATCCCCGTGCTTAATGCGAATAAGGTTATATGCCCCCCTGAGGTCAAGCTTGGTAAACCAAGAAGCGTTTTTCACCCTGGAAAACAGGTCAGAAATCATGGGTAACGGATATTGATATTTCACAGTAATATTGTTCAAAAGACGATAATCAATACACGGCCTTAATGAACCATCCTTTTTGGCCACAAAGAAAAAACCGGCACCTAAGGGTAAAGAGGATGGTCTGATATGACCCTTCTCCAATGACTCCTTGATATAAGACCGCATAGCGTCATGTTCAGGTACAGACAAGTTAAAAAGGCGACCTTTAGGGAATTTACTACCAGGCACTAATTCAATAGCGCAGTCATAGCTCCTATGGGGAGGCAAGGATGCAGATTTACTTTCGCTAAACACATCAGAAAAATCAATCAAAAAGTCAGGAACATCCTGAGCCTGGGGGGAGGCAAAAAAAACAGGAGTGTTGGTATTAACACATTGGCAGCCCCAACTGGTTACAGACACAGATTTCCAATCCAAAACAGGATTATGAGACTGTAACCAAGGGAAACCCAGTACGATAATGTCATGCAGATTATACAGAACCAAAAATTTGCAGCTCTCCTGATGATCAGGTTCAACCCTTATTATCACCTGAGTAGAGAACTGAGGTTTATTCTCAGCCAAAGGGGTAGAATCGATCCCCAGTAGGGGAATAGACTTCCGTAGGGTATCAAGGGAAACTCACAACGTTTAGCAAAATCAAAATCCATCAGGTTAATAGCTGCTCCCGAATCAACGAAAGCCTGAGCAGAAAATGAGGACAGAGAGCATATCAGAGTAACAGTTAATAAAAACTTAGTCTGAACACTACCCAAGACAACTGAGCGTGCAAAACGTCTTCCCCGCTTAGGGCAGATTGAAATAGCATGAGAGGCATCACCACAGTTGAAACATAACCCATTGCGCTTTCGAAACTCATGACGCTGTGCCCCAGAAACCACTCTATCACACTGCATGGATTCAGAAGCAGGTTCACAAGGCAACACTATTCTACGCATACTTCTCCGCTTACGCAAACGTCTGTCAATTTGAATCGCTAATGACATAGAATCATTGAGACCAAGGGGACAGGGAATCCCACCATAACATCCTTTACATTATCTGACAGACCCTTCCGAAAAAGGGCTGCCAAAGCGTCGTCATTCCATTTGGTCAGGACTGCCCACCTACGGAATCTCTGACAGTATAACTCAGCGTCATAAAGCCCCTGATTTAATGCCAACAAGGCTTTTTCAGCTTGATCAGTGACATTAGGCTCATCGTACAATAACCCCAAGGCCTGAAAAAATGCATCAACATCACTCAAAACAGGATCCCCAGGTGTCAGGGAAAAAGCCCAATCCTGAGGATCGCCGCGCAGGAGAGAGATGACAATTTGAACCTGCTGCGCTGCGTCCCCTGAGGACTTAGATTTTAAGGCAAAAAACAATTTACAATTATTTTTGAAATTCAGAAACTTGGCTCGATCCCCCAAAAACAAATCTGGCATGGGAATCCTAGGTTCCACAACAGGCAACCTAGCAAGATAGGTAGCAATACTCTGAACCTCAGTGGCAAGCTGATCCACACGGCCAGACAACTGTGCAAACTCCATTGAGAGAAAAAATCCTCCCCAGCACCCAGAGATACAGAGGGAAAAAAAAAATGCAACAAACCAAAAAATATCTCTGACAACTCTGACAACCTTTTTTCTTTCACAATATTTTTTCCTTCTGTGAGTACCATACAATTTTCAATTTTTAGGCCGGTGATACTGTTATGTTTCGGTAGCTGAGGAGTGCAGGTAAAAAAGGCAATATACCAGAGCAGTTGGAATCTATGAGATTGCAGTACCCTGACTAACCACCACAACTAGAGGCAGCCGTGGAGCGTTCCTACGTTGGTCCTAGACTCCTCGTCACAGCCTGAGAAACTAACTACACCTAAAGATAGAAAGAGGAAAGCTATCTGCCCCGGAGCAGATCCCCAAAGAACATAGAAAGCCCCCAAACATGTAATGGCGGTGAGACAAGAAGAAATACTGACACAGACAGAAAATAGTATGAGCAAACGTTGGGGCCCAAACTACCTAAATAGAAAAGGATAGGAAGGGCACTTACTGCAATCCCAAAAAACCCTGAAAAGCACCAACTCTACTAATTTCAAAAACACCTGAGATCACACGACCTCTGCCACCTAAATTAGTTCTCTGGTGTAACAAAATCAAAACAGCAGCCACTGAAAAAACTGGAAAAAGCAAATGTACAAACATCAGTGGCTGAACTAAACTGAGAGGGCAAAAGCCCCCGGAGGGACCCTGAAGGCCCCCACAGAAGTGCAGGACAAAATGCAAAAATCAAGCACAAAAACAAAAAGAAGAAAATGTCTTATCTGTTAGCAGGAGATGCAGACACGACACAGCAGGCTACAAAGGAAACAGGAATCAAGGATTGAGACCAGAACAATTGATCACCGGCAACCCTGATGGGAAGGCGACTCCCTTATATAAGACCAGTCAGTAACACCTGATTCCCAATCCTCACAATCTTCACTGGACAGTCCAGTACCGCTTGTAACCACCAGAGGGAGCCTCTGCTCAGAACTCATTTCAAGTCCATTAACAACACACGTGGCTGAGACAGGCGCTAGGTGAAGCCGAGAAAAAACCTGCCTGACTGAGGAAAACTAGACGATCATACACGCTGACAGTGAAAGGTTCTCGGCCCAAACACACATGCATACACAGAGTGGTAGCGTATCGACTCGCTCACACACCACTTGGTTGATATTAGTGCACGACCGTGAGATCCTTTTATAAACTCAGCCTTCCAGGACCTTGCTGATGGCCCAATCCGGACTGCTTGAGGACCTGAGCATGTGACCTCCGACCACCAATGAATGATCGTCTCACGGGCGAAAAAAGAGAAAAGAAGGACTTTGGTCCCAGGGGTGTCTGCTAGCCGATGACTAATGCTGGTTGCTATAGCTGAACCTGGGGCGGCAGCAGCAACCAAACACATAGCATTAGCCTGAGCAAGACGCTGGGACCAACGTCTCTGCTGAGCAGGATTCTCTGCGGCTAAAGAACAATGGGAGACCACAGAGAACATGGCTCGAGATTCCCCCTGTGCAGCGACGGGATCTTGACGCCTAACACACTTTAGCTTTCTCAGATGATGTGGACATCATATGACAATCACGTCATCCCCGCTGATGCCCATGCAAGAGATCAGCACGCGTCCTCCTACTACTCCACTTTCTAGTGGTAGGCATCACTAAACTCTTTCCCGGTGATGTGAACATCACATGACAGTTGTATCATCCTTAGGGATGTCATTGCAGAGGTCTATACAGGCTCCCTGCTCAGCCTGGACACGATCTTATCAAAGCAGCCAGGGGCATATTGCACACACCTTGGCAATGTTCCTGTCATATCAGGGCACTCAACGCAGCCCTGCACACCCCTTCTCCCTGTAGCATCTTCCAAAGGAACTATTAACTATTTTTTTCTGTTAGATAAAAGAACACATGCATTTAATGTTATCTCAGTGCCAGGGGTGGTATTCAGCCGGTTCTCCCCGGTTCGGTGGAACCGGTTGTTAAAAAAGCAGCTGGTTCCCCAAACCGGGGAGATTCTTAACTGCGATCCGGTACTTTGTTGCAGTGCCGGCGCGCCGCAAGTCGAAGGAGGGTAACCAGGGCCTGCGCAATACTTACCTCTCCCGTGCCACCGTTGCCGCAGCTCCGAGCTCCAGGGGGCGCCGGCGCTTCCTCTCTTACAGCAGCGCCGCTGAATGACGTCATCATTCAGTGGCCGGCTGCGGCAGAGAGCGCGAGGACGCCGGACAGGTGAGGTGTGTGTGTGTCTGTCTGTGTGTATCAGTGTGTGTGTGTGTGTGCCTGCGTGTGTGTGTGTGTGTGTGTCTGCCTGTGTGTATGTGAGAAAGTGCTGCCTGCGGTGCTGTATGTGTGATGGTGGTGGGGGGAGCCAGTGATGGTGGTGAGGAATCGATGATGATGATGATGGGGAGGCAATGATAATGGGAAGGCAATGATGATAATGATATTAATGGGGAGGCAATGATAATGATGATGATGGGGAGGCAATGATAATGGGAAGGCAATGATGATGATGATATTAATGGGAAGGCAATGATGATGATAGGGAGGCAATGTTAATGGGAAGGCAATGATGATGATGATATTAAAGGGGAGGCAATGATAATGGGAAGGCAATGATGATGATATTAATGGGGAGGCAATGATAATGATGATGGGGAGGCAATGATAATGGGAAGGCAATGATGATGATGATATTAATGGGGAGGCAATGATGATGATAATGGGCAGGCAATGATGATGATAATGGGGAGTCTTTCCACAGCGCCCTTTCCTGAGCCGTAACAATGCAGAACGCAGCACAGTGTAGAGGAGAGCTCCACATTTTGTATGGAGCATTATATTGGGTCCAGTATTCTGTATGGAGCATTATATTGGGTCCAGTATTTTGTATGGAGCATTATATGGGGACCAGTATCCTGTATGGAGCATTATATGTGGTCCAGTATTCTGTATGGAGCATTATATTGGGTCCAGTATTCTGTATGGAGCATTATATGGGGGATGGCAGGGTGACATCCTGCATGGGGTATTATATGGGTGATGAGGCGGAGACTATGTGGTGCCCATAATATTGTATGGAGGACTGTACTGTCCAGTCTGTACTGTGCGCTGTGAGGATTTTGCGGTTTTTGAGCTATTGTACAATTTACAATAGGTATCAGTCATGTAATGGAAGAAAAGAAGTGTTTGGCATTGTGCTATACCCATATTTCTCTGCAGTATCTGTGCCTCATGAATCGTGGTCTGTGTTAAGGGGGCCCATTGAGACTCTTTCGCCCGGGGCCCATAAAAACCTGGAGCCGGCCCTGAGGGGAACTCCGGAGTCGGGCTCTGCTTCCTAGCCGGAATCCATACAGCGCGGCACACTGATACACTCACACCATGATACACCGCCGGGCCCGGCCCTCGCGCACTGATATCTCTGGAGTGCAGTGCGGCGATTGGGTAGCTCAGCCGCGGCCATCTTCTCAGTCACGAAGAGGATGCACGCGGCACAGCACAGGCTGCACACAGCTACTCCGCCGCCCCGCTAGCTACCCGGCTGGTCCCTAGTGTCAGTGGACAGTGTGTAAGGCACTGCGGCAGCTGCACTGCAGACATTAGAGAAAAGGACTCAACTCAAGAAGGGCTCTCAGGGCGGTGTTGAAGTTTGGCCCTGGCTGGGCCTGGCCTTTGCGTTGCACCGTTGCGGTGAGTAACTAGCCCGGGCTGGGGGCTTCATAGGGCCGGGCGGGGGTGATGGCAGAAAATGAAGATCATGTGATTATGGATTGTAATGATGACTAGTCACCAAATGATTGATCCTGGGTGTAAAGAAAACACAGCGCTGCCTGGAGTGTACTGAGGCAGCGCTGATATATGTACAGGCCTCCATCCATGACTGGCCGCAGCGCTGATATGTGTACAGGCCTCGATCCATGACTGGCCGCAGCGCTGATATGTGTACAGGCCTCCATCCATAACTGGCTGCAGCAGTAATATGTGTACAGGCTTCCATCCATGACTGGCAGCAGCGCTGATATGTGTACAGGCCTCCATCCATAACTGGCCGCAGCGCTGATATGTGTACAGGCCTCCATCTATAACTGGCTGCAGCAGTAATATGTGTACAGGCTTCCATCCATGACTGGCTGCAGCGCTGATATGTGTACAGACCTCCATCCATAGCTGGCCACAGCGCTGATATGTGTACAGACCTCCATCCATGACTGGCTGCAGCAGTAGTATATGTACAGGCCTCCATCTATAACTGGCTGCAGCATTGATATGTGTACAGACCTCCATCCATGACTGACATAGAAATAGAAATATATGCAGCTGTCACACTCGGGTCAGGAGAGCCGCTGGCCAGAATGTGCACTGTTCTGATCCCATTCCAAATTTTATTTTTTCAAATGTTTGACTGCGCCCCTACTTGTATACGTTTGAGGAAAAGGTGTGTGTAAATGGGTGTGGCTTTAAAAATGGGTGTGGCTTTAAAAATGGGTGTGGCTTAAAAATCGGTGTGGTTTTACGACACACAAACACAGAAACTGTTGTTAAAAATTTGAATCCCACCCCTGTTCAGTGCTTCTTGACAGTGGGTCTTGCCACCATATTCCAGAGACATACTACACCTTTTTCTACCTTCAGGCAGGTGATTACTCCTTATTTTTCCCTTATAGCACTTATGTCTTTGCAGTTTAATGCAAGAATGTATCATACTGATTCAACATATTCTTTTTCCTGATTCATCTAGTACAATTTTTACTGGGTCTACTGAGTATTTATCATTCACTTTCCATTGCAATAATATAGGTGAGGTCCTATTTTCCAGATTTCCAGATTAACCACATCTAAACATGTTATGCACGCTCCATCAGTAACATATGCATTTTACTCTCATGTTCACTTTCACTTCTAACCTTTTCTCCCCTTCCCTCATCTTTCTTTTCTCAACCTACTTCTCACTTTGCGCTTACTCTTATTTACTCTCTCCTCCCTTTTGCTATCCCTTCCTTTCCCACTCACCCATCCTCCCGCCCCCTACCCTCTTCTTTTCTTTTTTCTTCTTCTACTCCCTCTCTCTTTTATCCCTTTTCCGTGTCTTGATTCATAACTTGTATCTCATAGCTTTATTGACTGTTCTATTTGCTTTGAAATGAAAAACCCCCTCCCCCTTACCAATGTCTGTCAGTCCACACATATACAGTAGGCTGTTGTCCTTTAAGTTTTACTCTTCAAAGGCCCACTTCATGGCCAATAACTCCCGATTACAAACGTCATAATTATGTTCAGTTGGAGAAAATTTTCGAGAGAAAAAGGCACAAGGGTTACTCTTAGAGGTGTCTGGATCTCTTTGGGACAAAACGGCACCTGCCCCAATTTCAGAGGCATCAACCTCCACCTGAAACGGTAGAGAAACATCAGGCTGCCGTAGAACAGGAGCAGAAGTGAATCTCTGCTTAAGTTCCTGAAATGCAGAAATTGCCTCAGGAGGTCAATTCACCACATCAGAACCCTTTTTGGTCAAATCAGTCAATGGTTTAACAATACCGGAGAAATTACCAATAAATTTACGATAAAAATTGGCAAAACCCAAAAATCTCTGAAGAGCCTTTAATGAAGTAGGTTGGACCCAATCACAGATGGCCTGAACCTTGACCGGGTCCATTTCAATAACAGACGGAGACAAAATGAATCCCAGCAATGAGACCTTCTGTAAGGTTCTATGTATATATTCCTGAAACTCAGTTTGTTCGTCAGCCATTTTACTTTCTGTCTTTCTGTAGCTATCTTGGCCTCAGTCAAAATGGAGTTTCCAGCTTTCATGTTCCCGCCCTGATTCTCTCCTTTGCTTCTTAAGCAGCCACAGCTGAGCAATCAGTGCTTCAGAATCTAGCCTGCAGTGAACCTGTGACTTGACTCCTGTAAGCCTTGGACCTTGTACTCCAGCTATTCCTACTGAGGAACTCTGAAGCACTTGTGGACTCTGAACCCTGCTCTTTAAAAGACCCACGTTTGCATGGACTTACGGTAACAGAGAAGAAGATCCTGAATCTGTGTTGGAGAGTGATTTGCTGAGCTTAGTTTACTCTGGCCTGCTGTGTCTCCTGCTTCTGTGTCTGCAAACTGTGTGACTATTTCTGCCAACTTGTATGAAGTAATACAAGACCTTCTATATCAAACCTGTGTCTCATGTATTTTCATCGCACCCAAGCACAAGACGCTATATGAACTGTACTACATACTTTACAAGATTCTGAAGCCAAAACGTTAGTGTCTGCTGGGTCTGGAAGGCTGTGTCTGCTGTAACTGTGGATATCAGACGTCCGGTTGTACTTTCTATGATGACAGTGGTTGTGACTTCTCACAACCATTCCAGGTGAGCAATTCCCTTAAGTTTTTTCTTTCTGCAGTGTTATCACAGGTAAACACTATTGTTTTTTTTTTTTTTTCTTTCCTCTTTTTTGTCTGCTGTAACTCTGGATATCAAATGTCTGGTTGAAACTTTCTGTGATGATAGTGGTTGTGACTTCTCACAACCATTCCAGGTGAGCAGTTCCCTTAATTTTTTTTTCTCTCTGCAGTGTTGCCACAGGTGAACACTATTGTTTTTTTTTTTCTCCTCTCCTCTTCTTCCAGTAATCCTGTCTTAAAAGATCTGGAAAATGGAGGCCCACATAAAGGAACTTTGCGGAGTGACTGATAATATCCTTGCAGATTTGCAGAATATAAAGACCCGTTTTACAAATCTACAGGACCTCAATAATCACAATTTGCAAGTGGTTGGACAGACTACCCAGGATTTGCGAGCCAGGATTGAGGTTCTAGAGGGGCGAGTCCAGGCTCCTGCCGTAGCCCCGAGTGCTGGGATTCCCAAGTTGCCCCCTTTTCGTTTTGGCGGTGAACGTGAGAAATTCAGGGGATTTATTAGTCAATGCAATCTTTTTTTTTCTGCACATGCTTCACAATTTCCCACTGAACGATCTAAGGTGCTTACTATAATTATGTTGCTTACCAACAAGGCTTTGATGTGGGCAAACCCTCTGATTGAGACTGAGGATGATTGTTTGAATCACCTTGATGATTTTATTTCAGCCATGGGGCAGGTGTTTGATGACCCCAATCGAGGTGCAACAGCTGAAGCAGCCATGTTAGCTTTGCGCCAAGGTAAGCACTCGGTAGCTGAATATGCCTTGGATTTCAGGAGATGGGCCCTTGATACCACCTGGGACAGTTCCGCCAAAAAATCTATTTTTCGAAAGGGGTTATCTCCACTGATTAAGGATGAACTTGCTCGTGCCGACCCTCCCACTGCGTTAGGTGACTTTATTAACTACTGCATCCGTATTGATACTCGTCTGACTGAACGCAGGCAAGAGAGATGGTTCGAAAGCAATCGTACTAATCTTTTCCTACCTTCCTCTCCAGCTAAGGAACCTTTGAGTAGGATTACACGGGAACCTGAACCTGAACCCATGCAGGTAGACTCTTTACAACGACGGGTTAGTGATGCACGCAAGGAACATCGTTTTAAGGAGAATCTATGTTTCTATTGTGGTAAGTCAGGGCACTTCATTATAAACTGCTCCAGCCGTTCTCGTAAGACTACTGCAGCACTCATTCATTGTGAGTGTTGCGAGAGGGGATCTGTCAGGTCCGAGCCTCAGGCTCCAGAGAGATCTGCAGCAACAGATCTTGATTTCTCGGACTTAAACTCCGTTACCTCTGAGGACGTTGACTGTGTAAACGCTGCCATTTTTCAAGTTTCCTCAGCGGTGTCCCAGCTGAGTTGTAAGAAAAACAATTCTCATTGCTTTCTTTCCATCAAACTCTGGGTTGACTCAGCTTGGGTGTCTAGCTCTGCTATGATCGACTCAGGGGCAAGTGGAAATTTTATGGATGTCTCCTTTGCTCTGAAACAGGGAATACGTTCAGTGAAGAAGGCTACTCCAGTACAGATGGAAACTGTGGATGGCTCCCTGCTGACCTCTGGACCAGTGGATCAGGAAACAGAGCCTTTGAAGGTTCTTATGGGTAAAGATCATCAAGAGAAACTATCCTTTATGCTTATCTCTTCTCCCCACTTTCCCATTATTCTAGGGCTACCATGGCTGCAGGCTCAGAATCCTACAATTAACTGGGAGACCAAGGAATTACACTTTCCAGAGAAACAGATGAGTCCAAAAGTTTCAGCTTGCTCTGTTCCTAAAGGAATCATGTCAGTCCCTAAACTACCAGCTGTATACCAGGACTATGTGGATTTATGTGACAAGAAGAACGCTGACCAGCTTCCTCCTCACCGTCCATATGATTGTCCAATTGAATTATTGCCTGGAGCAGAGATACCTTTTGGTAAGATCTACCCCTGGCGGGGCCCGAGCTAAAGGCTTTAAAGGATTACATAGACGAAAATCTAGCCAAGGGCTTCATACGCCCCTCTTCATCTCCTGCAGGTGCACCCATCTTCTTTGTAAAGAAGAAAGATGGATCTCTGAGACCATGCGTAGACTATAGGGAACTCAATAAGGTTACTATTAGAAACCGTTATCCATTGCCTTTAATCCTGAGTTATTGGAGAGAGTGCGACATGCCAAAATTTTTTCTAAACTAGATCTTCGTGGGCCTATAACTTAGTCCGTATTAGACCTGGGGATGAATGGAAGACTGCATTCAGGTCACGCTATGGACACTTTGAATATTTAGTTATGCCTTTTGGTCTGAGTACCGCCCCAGCCACTTTCCAACACTTGGTGAATGACATCTTCAGGGATCTCCTAGATACATTCGTGGTAATTTATTTGGATGATATTCTAATTTTTTCTAACTCCACAGAGGAACATCATGGACATGTGAGAATGGTCTTGGAACGTCTAAGACAAAATCATCTTTACATCAAACTTGAAAAGTGTGAATTCCATAGGACCGAAATTCAATTTCTGGGGTATGTACTGTCTACACAAGGAATTAGTATGGATGGAAGCAAAACCCAAGCCATCAAGGATTGGCCAAGTCCTAGAAATGTGAAGGAGGTACAGCGCTTCATCGGGTTTGCCAACTTCTATAGACATTTCATTAGAAATTTCTCTGAGGTAGTGTCACCTATCACTCAACTTACCCGGAAAGAGTCTAGGTTCTCCTGGACTCCCCAAGCCCAGGAAGCATTTTCCCGTCTAAAAGATAAATTTACCACTGCACCTATCCTAGTACATCCCAACCCCGAGCTTGCCTTCATAATAGAGGTGGATGCTTCAGACTGTGCCGTTGGAGCTATACTCTCTCAGAGAACAGGTGAGAAGAATGTCTTGCATCCCTGTGCCTTCTTTTCCCAGCAGTTGTCTTCGGCTGAGAGGAACTACGATGTGGGCAATAGAGAGTTGTTGGCCATTATTGCCGCCTTCAAAGAATGGAGACACCTTCTTCAGGGACTGCACAGCAAATAGTCGTCCTGACAGACCATCGTAACCTTGAGTTTATCAGGTCGGCTAAGTGTCTGACTCCTCGCCAGGCTTGCTGGAATCTTTTCTTAAACCAATTTAATTTTATCATTTCTTATAGACCAGGATCGCGCAATGGAAAGGCTGATGCACTCTCTAGGATTTACTCAGCAGAGACACGTCCAATTACTCCTCCTAAGACTATTCTTCCTGACTCTAGATTCCTAGGAGTAATTCATAATCAAGACCTACTTAAGGACATCAAGGAAGCATACCATGCGGATTCCTTTTTGGCACAACCCCCAAGGGACGTAAGTCTTGTCTTTAAGAATGGTGTGTGGATTCAGGGACAACGCCTGTATATTCCTGAAACAGTCAGATTGAGAGTATTGCAACTCATTCACGATTCCAAGATAGCCGGGCATAGAGGAATTCTAAAGACACAGGAATTTCTTTCTCGTTTCTTTTGGTGGCCCACTTGCAGGAAGGATGTTTTGAATTATGTCACTTCATGTGAGGTCTGTGCAAGATGCAAAACACCTCGCTCCTCACCAACTGGTCTGTTACAGCCTCTTCCCACCCCGTCCCGCCCGTGGGGATCCATTTCTATGGACTTCATTGTGGAGTTACCAACCTCTCAGGGAAAGAACACCATTTTAGTGGTGGTTGACCGTCTAACAAAGGCAGCTCATTTTATCCCTTGTGTCGGCTTACCCACTGCAAAACAGACATCAGATTTGATGATTAAAGATGTGTTTCGCTTACATGGAGTACCGGATGAGGTTATTTCGGATCGAGGGGTGCAATTCACTTCTAGGTTTTGGCAAAATTTCTGTGCAGCATTGGACATTAAAGTAAACCTTTCTTCTGCTTTTCATCCCCAGACTAATGGACAGACCGAACGAACCAATCAAACCCTGGAGCAGTATCTCCGCTGCTTTATCTGCCACCTACAGGATGATTGGGTGGATCTACTTCCATTAGCTGAGTTCTAACAACTCTCAGAGTGCCTCCACTAAACAGTCTCCTTTTTACTCTAATCTAGGTTATCATCCTAACATTCTACCACGATTTCCCATAGAAACGCCTTTACCAGCAGTGGCTGAAAGAATCACGTCTTTACAGAAGAATATGGATCTTCTAAAGGAAAATCTGGAATCGGCTCAAGAAAGGTACAAGAAAGCAGCAGATAAATTTCGTAAACCTGCACCAGCTTTCAAGGTAGGAGACTTGGTCTGGCTGTCAACCAGAAATCTTAAGTTAAGGATTCCATCGTCTAAGTTGGGACATAAGTACATTGGACCCTATAAAATCAGTAAAATTATAAGTGCCGTTGCTTGTCATCTTCAACTGCCGAGAACTATGAGAATCCACCCTGTCTTTCATGTATCCCTACTAAAGGCTGCAACACCCAATACGTTTCCTGGACATTCTTCTCCTTGCCTGACCCAGTGCTAGTCGATGGTCAGGAAGAATTTGTGGTGGAAAGGATTTTAGATTCCAGGTTGTATAGAAATCAGTTACAATATCTGATTAAATGGCAGGGCTACCCAGTGGAAGACAACTCATGGGAACCAGTCAATAACGTTAATGCTCCTCGCTTGCTCCGTCAGTTTCATCAGAGGTACCCACACAAGCCTGGTCTGAGGTCATCCGGAGGTTGTCCTTAAGGGGGGAGTAATGTAAGGTTCTATGTATATATTCCTGAAACTCAGTTTGTTCGTCAGCCATTTTACTTTCTGTCTTTCTGTAGCTATCTTGCCCTCAGTCAAAATGGAGTTTCCAGCTTTCATGTTCCCGCCCTGATTCTCTCCTTTGCTTCTTAAGCAGCCACAGCTGAGCAATCAGTGCTTCAGAATCTAGCCTGCAGTGAACCTGTGACTTGACTCCTGTAAGCCTTGGACCTTGTACTCCAGCTATTCCTACTGAGGAACTCTGAAGCACTTGTGGACTCTGAACCTGCTCTTTAAAAGACCCACGTTTGCATGGACTTACGGTAACAGAGAAGAAGATCCTGAATCTGTGTTGGAGAGTGATTTGCTGAGCTTAGTTTACTCTGGCCTGCTGTGTCTCCTGCTTCTGTGTCTGCAAACTGTGTGACTATTTCTGCCAACTTGTATGAAGTAATACAAGACCTTCTATATCAAACCTGTGTCTCATGTATTTTCATCGCACCCAAGCACAAGACGCTATATGAACTGTACTACATACTTTACACCTTCTTTACGCCAAAAAGACGCATTGATCCCTTCACATACAGTGCATTCTCTCTCAAAATCTGGAACACAGTCCGAACATGTTTCACATGAGAGTCCAAATCATTGGAAAATATCAAGATATCATCCAAATAAACAATCAGAAATTTATCCACAAAATCCCTGAAAATATCATACATGAAGGATTGGAAGACGGAAGGAGCATTAGTGAGCCCAAAGGGCATCACTAGGTACTCCAAATGCCCCTCTCGGGTATTAAACACCGTCTTCCATTCATCCCCGTGCTTAATGCGAATAAGGTTATACGCCCCCCTGAGGTCAAGCTTGGTAAACCAACTAGCACTTTTCACTCTGGAAAACAGGTCAGAAATCAAGGGTAACGGATATTGATACTTCACAGTGATCTTATTCAAGAGACGATAAACAATACACGGCCTTAATGAACCATCCTTTTTGGCCACAAAGAAAAAACCGGCACCCAAGGGTGAAGAGGATGGTCTGATATGACCCTTCTCCAATGACTCCTTGATATAAGATCGCATAGCATCGTGTTCAGGTACTGTCATGTGTGCATTGCCACGAAGATCGTCGCGGTTGCACATTTTGACTTCTCACAGCTGAGCTGCTGTTTCTTTGTGTTTGGCAGCTAGGGAGTTAATTCTGTCTGTGCTCGGTGCTGGGACTGGGTGCAGTTTCTCCCGGCTGCAATTGATTATTTGTTGATTGGTTTCCTTTAAATTCCTTGTTGTCTGCTTGGGGAGTTGCCAGTGAAACCTTCATGCAGACCACAGATAGGAATGAATCTGTATAGACTTTAGTTGTGAGCTCCTTAGTTGTTCTAAGCTCAACTTGGTTAGAGTTTATTTCCCAGACCATTTATGTTCCTTTGGTGTTTGAGTGTGTATGCAAGCGAGTGTTATCCTGTCTGTCTTATATGTCTAATCTGTGTATTTAGCTGAGATCAGCCAATATCCCTTTGGTGGTAGTCAGGATCCTTCTTAGGACTGATTACAGGGTTCAGGGTCTGATAGGAGACAGGGTTAGGTTGGAGACTTGGACCTCTGAACCATTATCAGTACCTCCAAGGTGAGGGATTAGTTAGGACCCCAGTTTAGGGTCAGGTTAGATCCCGGTCCACCTCTTTCCTGTTTCAGCTCATCAAGTCCTCAAGATTAACCCTGAGTTCAGCAGATATCGTGTCAGGTAAATCTATTCTATACTTACATGCTGATGTTGCTATACTAGTTGTTGTATAGAGTGTTGTTCCTGTATTAATAGTTTACTGACATTGTATACATATCATTAGACAGCGTGACATTTTCACTGGCCATAAAAATTATTTCCAGTTACCATGGATCCAGTAGCCCAGCTGGCTTTGCAGTTGCAGGGATTATCCATGGAGCTGACGGACATTAAGTCCAAAGTTTTGTCTCCCCTGGAGCAAACCAGAGTTGAACCTAAAGTAGCTCTCCCGGACAGGTTCACTGGTGGGCGAGACAAATTTTTCACCTTCCGGGAGGCATGTAAATTGTATTTTCGGCTTCGGCCTCGATCATCAGGGAGTGAGGAGCAGAGAGTGGGAATTGTTATCTCACTTCTGCAAGGGGACCCTCAATCCTGGGCATTTTCCCTTCCACCGGGATCCCCGGCTCTACTGTCTGTAGATCAATTTTTTACTGCCCTGGGATTGGTATATGATGACCCAGATCGGGTCTCTCTTGCTGAGACAAAATTACGTAAGATACAGCAGGGAGATCGTCCGGCAGAGGAATTTGCTTCTGAGTTTCGTAGATGGCCACAGATACTCAGTGGAATGACCCAGCTCTTAGGAGCCAGTTTTGTCATGGGCTTTCTGATAAATTAAAAGACGTTTTGGCTCAGTATGAGTCTCCTCCTTCTCTGGAGGCTGCTATGGCCTTAGCTATCCTACTGATAGACGGCTTCGGGAGAGGGGTGAGGTAACCCCACTCCTGTTGTTTCTCCACCTACCACTAAAGTCCCTTATGTTGAGGTTCCCCTTGTCTGTTCGGATGAGCCTATGCAGTTGGGAGGGACATCATTTCGTAGGAGGGGATTGGCAGTACGCCGCAGGACTAGAAGATGTTTTTTCTGCGGGAAAGAGGGACATTTTGTTGGAGAATGTCCATCCCGTGCCTTGTTGAGCCAAAAGTCGCCGGAAAACTGTTAATCCCAGGTTGTGTGGTGGACGACAACCTGGGAGTATGTATTTCATCCGCCAGTTCTTCTCAGTTCCTTGTACCAGTGGAGGTGGTAGTTGGTACGAGAGTGGAGAGATTGTCTGTTCTTCTTGATAGTGGTTCCGGGGCTAATCTGGTTGATGCTCAGTTTGCTCAGGCTCAAGGTATGCATCTGAGTGTATTGTCAAGGGTTACTTATATGAAGAAATACAAAACTTTATTAAAGCATGACATATGCATACAATAAAAATCTGTAAAGGTACAGGCAGGGACAGCAAGTATCAGTGCAGGGTGCCCACACAACCTGAAGGGAAGGTAGGCGGACCGATCCCAGATCACATGACAATATGATTAAATACTAAGCAGTACAACAAAAGCAATATATATACAGTTCTCATAACATATGAGAAAAATCATCGCCTAGATCTATTAGGAAACGGATGCATACCACTGAAATTCTAGTATCAGAATGGTAATATTGCCGCGGTCACTAAAAAAGGACCATATGATCAATATCAGGTACTGCGATGGAAATGGGTAAGAGCGAACACCAGAACATGTACAAGACAAACGAAGTGTGTGTAATGAGATCCGTGGGCAAAATGCTGTCACGGCGTCGGTAAATTACCTGGATTGTCTGGTGTTGGTCTGAGAGCTGGGACCGGTGCGTCTGCCCCGACGCACGTTTCGGAATGAGATCCTTCGTCAGGGGGCGTGGTGATGTAGGAAACCGGAGAGTTTAAAAAGGGGGATGAAGCGGATGTGACGTTGCGTGGACCGGAAGTGACGCCTACTGTTGCCGTGACAACTCACTATGCAGTGCGGCGCCAGCGTCATGCAGGAGGCAGGCCGACAAGTGAATTGTCATGACTACCAGAAGCATAGAGACGCCAGAAGCCGCAGCACAAGTGAGGCACAGCACAGAGGCGTACAGGTCCACATTTAAAATACAAACAACAAGATATAATCAGTGTGTGGGAAAAGAAAAAAGTGTCAGAATATGTTGGTTTGACAATGTGAGGTGATAGTAACTTCATGAGCAGTACAGATACCCATATGTATAAGTCCTTTAGGTTCAAAGAGAAATATAATCATATGTCTTATGCAAGCAACTAATGCAAACAATGATATAAATAATAAATCGAAACATGATCATTATTACATGCCAAGTGGCCAGTACTAGTGCTCACAATACAAATAACGATAACATAGAAAAAATAGAAAAAATAAAAAACTACAAGAAAAAATATATATATGATATGTATATATATACACATAATGTAAACAAAATAAAATAAAAAGGAGAAAGAAAACAAAGATTATTCGATTAGGGCATCATGATGTTCATTGAAGTATGTCCTGTTGCAGTTTGAACCACCAGAGGAAGACACCGATCATATTCAAACGACATGTTAAACAACCTAGTGAACATAAAAAGGAAAGTTAAAACCGGTTTAAATGAAACCTCCTGGAGTAATGGGAACACTAACAAAGACACAGAGACAACAGCAGGGCAGCAATCACAAGAATGGAGCGAAATTAAGATTCTCATTAAGCCCCAATGGATGGACCGTGCTGAGAGTCCAAATCCACCGTGACTCCATTTGTGCTAGTCGTTGGGAGACATTGCCCCCCGAATCCCCAGATCCACACAATCAATACCTCTGACTCTAAACCCCTTGCTTTGACAGTTGTGATGTATTTTAAAGTGCTTGGGGATAGTCTTAAGCATAGATAAATCCACTTCATTTGCAGCTGCCTCGATGCCCAAAACGTGCTCTCTGATCCGTATTTTTAGTTGGCGTGTGGTAAGTCCTACATAGATCAGGGAGCACGGGCATGTGGCATAGTATATCACTGCTTTGGTGGTACACGCGATATTACTTTTGATCTTGAAGGATTTCGTACCAGTGGAGTTGGTGAAGGAGTCAGCACGGTCCATGTTTACACATGCAACACATCGTCCGCAGGGAAAAGAACCCATGCGGGCGCTGTGTGCACTCAAAAACGTAGTTGACGGATTACCCACATAATGGCTTCTAGTCAAGTAACCATGTAGGTTTTTGGCTCGTCTATATGTAATGAGGGGCCTCTTGGGAATAACCTTAGATAATATGGAGTCCGTTTTCAAAATAGGCCAAGCTCTGGTTAGTATTTGTCTGATTTGTTCAGACTGGGAGTGAAAAGATGTCACAAATCGTATAGGTTCCGTTTTGGGGCTATCATCTTGGGGCTTGTAGAGCAAAGAGTTCCTAAGACTATATTTTGCCCTATTATATGCTTTTTTTACTGCCCTCCTGCTATATCCTCTCTCATAGAACCTCTCCTTCATACTTGCAGCTTGAATTTCAAATTCATTATCCGTTGAGCAAATTCTGCGTAAACGCAGAAACTGCCCCACCGGAATAGAACGGATCATATGTTGTGGGTGGGCAGAAGAGGCATGTAGGAGTACATTGGTGGCAGTAGGTTTCCTAAATATTGTAGTCTGGATGTTCTGATCTGTATCTCTCCTCAATGTTACATCTAAAAATTCAATTTTATTAGGATCAAAATTGAAAGTAAGCTTAATATTACGGTTGTTGCTGTTCAGGCATCCAAAAAAAGTAATTAGTGAGTCCGAATCACCTGCCCAGATCAGCAGAATATCATCTATGTACCGCGTCCATAGGAGGACGCGATCCATAGAAACCCGCTGATCTGAGAGGAGGAGGTCCCTCTCCCACAGACCCAGGAACAGGTTGGCATAGGAGGGCGCAAAGGCCGCTCCCATGGCTGTTCCCTGGGTCTGCAGGAAAAAGGACCCCTTAAATACAAAGAAATTATGGGTTAATGTAAACTCCAATAATTCCAGAAGAAATGACCTCATATCAGAAGAAAACTGAGAAGCGCCGAGAAAAAATTAAATGGCAAGTAAGCCATCGGTGTGTTTAATACTTGTGTAGAGTGACTCTACGTCAGCGGTCACTAACATAGAGTCACAATCCAGAGATATTCCATCAACCCTGCGAAGAAGAGAATTAGTATCCCTCAAATAGGAGGGTAGTTCCTCTACCAGGGGTTGTAGCATATGATCTATCCACTGATTAACACGTTCCAAGTAATTCCCCTTCCCTGACACTATGGGGCGACCAGGTGGAATTGTAGGGTGCTTGTGAATTTTGGGGAGTAAGTAAAACATAGGGATAGTTGGTTCAGTGACTATCAAAGCTATTTCAAGTTCTTTAGTAATTACACCTTCCAAGGTGGCCCTAGACAGAATCCCCTTGAGCTGTGACAAGTAGGCAGACAAGGGGTTGTATGTAAGCTTTTTATAACAGGTCTTATTATGTAATTGGCGAAATGCCTCCCTCTCATACATAGCCATCGGCCAAATTACTATGTTACCCCCCTTGTCTGCCGACTTAATCACAACATCTGGCAGATCCTGCAGGTGTCTAAGGCGGTCACGTTCATCCCTAGTTAGATTATCATTCCTTATAACATGTGAAATCTGCCCCAATTCATCTGAAACCACTTTAACAAACAAGTCAATCGCACCACAGTTGGAAAGGGGGGGAACCTCTTGGAACGCGGGCGGATAGATGGAGGTATCTTACCTCCAGGTGTGGTGTTATGTTCCTCTGATAGATCCTCTAGAATTCTCAGGGCTGCTTGCTCTTCTTCTGTAGGAAAAAGTTTATTAATCTCATCATTATGAAAAAAACGCCTAAACAGCAAAGACCGTGCAAAAATGTGAAGGTCCTTGACCACCGTAAATGTGTCAAGGCCTGTAGAAGGTGAAAAAGATAAACCCCTAGAGAGGAGCGAGCAATCAGATGCAGAGAGGACATGTTGACTAAGGTTAATTACCTTGCTCCTACCCTGCTCCTCATCGATAGAATGGATACCTTGCCTCCTATACGGATGGTAGTTGGAGTTCCTATATCTTTTAAATGAAGATCCAGAACGTGTAACCATCGAAGAGGTGGATGTATCAGACTGTGCGCTTAGAGATGACACTGAAGTATTAGATGGAGCACGTTGCAGTCGCCCAGATTGAATTAATGTTTTCCTCCAGCGGTAAATACTTTTTTGCTGGTAATCTTTGACATCTCTATTTAATTTAGAGGACTGGGTCTCATTAATTTTTTTAACTGTACTTTCTAAGATTTTATCCAGTTGAGTCTCATATTGTTGTAATTGTTCAGTGTTGCAGTTGGAACGCAAGTCAGATAGAGCCAAGTCGATATTTTTGTCTAATTCATTGATGTTATTGGTGTTAAACTTAATTAACAACTGCATGAATGTGAATGAGCACACATTACAAGCCTCTTCCCATTCTGCCACAAAGGTTTGATCCTCGACTAAAAATGTGGGAGTCACGTGAATACGGAGGCCTCTGGGGATTAGTTTACGTGATATATATTTTTCAAGAAAAATTCTATTCCACCAGAGCCTTGTCCGTTTAATTAATGGTTTTTGTACTAAATCAAATAGAGAATCCAAATTGTGATTGCTGGCCTGCTGCGTGTCAATGCTGCCCGTGCCAAAAACCTGTTCCGCCTGTCCAAGCCAGCTTTGTTCTCTGGCCCTAAAGTCCATATTTCCGTGGAACCAACCTGTGCTAAACACAGAAAAATGACAAGATAAGCAAAAGGAAATAGTTTGGCTTAACCAAATGATATACCACATTATAGAAGCCATCAATAACGGACTAGTTGACCCATCGCAAAATTGATTAGAAACAAAACGAAGTGATGTTGCCACCACAAGAAAAGCGATCAAGGGTTACTTATATGAAGAAATACAAAACTTTATTAAAGCATGACATATGCATACAATAAAAATCTGTAAAGGTACAGGCAGGGACAGCAAGTATCAGTGCAGGGTGCCCACACAACCTGAAGGGAAGGTAGGCGGACCGATCCCAGATCACATGACAATATGATTAAATACTAAGCAGTACAACAAAAGCAATATATATACAGTTCTCATAACATATGAGAAAAATCATCGCCTAGATCTATTAGGAAACGGATGCATACCACTGAAATTCTAGTATCAGAATGGTAATATTGCCGCGGTCACTAAAAAAGGACCATATGATCAATATCAGGTACTGCGATGGAAATGGGTAAGAGCGAACACCAGAACATGTACAAGACAAACGAAGTGTGTGTAATGAGATCCGTGGGCAAAATGCTGTCACGGCGTCGGTAAATTACCTGGATTGTCTGGTGTTGGTCTGAGAGCTGGGACCGGTGCGTCTGCCCCGACGCACGTTTCGGAATGAGATCCTTCGTCAGGGGGCGTGGTGATGTAGGAAACCGGAGAGTTTAAAAAGGGGGATGAAGCGGATGTGACGTTGCGTGGACCGGAAGTGACGCCTACTGTTGCCGTGACAACTCACTATGCAGTGCGGCGCCAGCGTCATGCAGGAGGCAGGCCGACAAGTGAATTGTCATGACTACCAGAAGCATAGAGACGCCAGAAGCCGCAGCACAAGTGAGGCACAGCACAGAGGCGTACAGGTCCACATTTAAAATACAAACAACAAGATATAATCAGTGTGTGGGAAAGAGTAAAAGTGTCAGAATATGTTGGTTTGACAATGTGAGGTGATAGTAACTTCATGAGCAGTACAGATACCCATATGTATAAGTCCTTTAGGTTCAAAGAGAAATATAATCATATGTCTTATGCAAGCAACTAATGCAAACAATGATATAATAATAAATCGAAACATGATCATTATTACATGCCAAGTGGCCAGTACTAGTGCTCACAATACAAATAACGATAACATAGAAAAAATAGAAAAAATAAAAAACTACAAGAAAAATATATATAATAGATATGTATATATATACACATAATGTAAACAAAATAAATAAAAAGGAGAAAGAAAACAAAGATTATTCGATTAGGGCATCATGATGTTCATTGAAGTATGTCCTGTTGCAGTTTGAACCACCAGAGGAAGACACCGATCATATTCAAACGACATGTTAAACAACCTAGTGAACATAAAAAGGAAAGTTAAAACCGGTTTAAATGAAACCCTCCTGGAGTAATGGGAACACTAACAAAGACACAGAGACAACAGCAGGGCAGCAATCACAAGAATGGAGCGAAATTAAGATTCTCATTAAGCCCCAATGGATGGACCGTGCTGAGAGTCCAAATCCACCGTGACTCCATTTGTGCTAGTCGTTGGGAGACATTGCCCCCCCGAATCCCCAGATCCACACAATCAATACCTCTGACTCTAAACCCCTTGCTTTGACAGTTGTGATGTATTTTAAAGTGCTTGGGGATAGTCTTAAGCATAGATAAATCCACTTCATTTGCAGCTGCCTCGATGCCCAAAACGTGCTCTCTGATCCGTATTTTTAGTTGGCGTGTGGTAAGTCCTACATAGATCAGGGAGCACGGGCATGTGGCATAGTATATCACTGCTTTGGTGGTACACGCGATATTACTTTTGATCTTGAAGGATTTCGTACCAGTGGAGTTGGTGAAGGAGTCAGCACGGTCCATGTTTACACATGCAACACATCGTCCGCAGGGAAAAGAACCCATGCGGGCGCTGTGTGCACTCAAAAACGTAGTTGACGGATTACCCACATAATGGCTTCTAGTCAAGTAACCATGTAGGTTTTTGGCTCGTCTATATGTAATGAGGGGCCTCTTGGGAATAACCTTAGATAATATGGAGTCCGTTTTCAAAATAGGCCAAGCTCTGGTTAGTATTTGTCTGATTTGTTCAGACTGGGAGTGAAAAGATGTCACAAATCGTATAGGTTCCGTTTTGGGGCTATCATCTTGGGGCTTGTAGAGCAAAGAGTTCCTAAGACTATATTTTGCCCTATTATATGCTTTTTTTACTGCCCTCCTGCTATATCCTCTCTCATAGAACCTCTCCTTCATACTTGCAGCTTGAATTTCAAATTCATTATCCGTTGAGCAAATTCTGCGTAAACGCAGAAACTGCCCCACGGAATAGAACGGATCATATGTTGTGGGTGGGCAGAAGAGGCATGTAGGAGTACATTGGTGGCAGTAGGTTTCCTAAATATCGTAGTCTGGATGTTCTGATCTGTATCTCTCCTCAATGTTACATCTAAAAATTCAATTTTATTAGGATCAAAATTGAAAGTAAGCTTAATATTACGGTTGTTGCTGTTCAGGCATCCAAAAAAAGTAATTAGTGAGTCCGAATCACCTGCCCAGATCAGCAGAATATCATCTATGTACCGCGTCCATAGGAGGACGCGATCCATAGAAACCCGCTGATCTGAGAGGAGGAGGTCCCTCTCCCACAGACCCAGGAACAGGTTGGCATAGGAGGGCGCAAAGGCCGCTCCCATGGCTGTTCCCTGGGTCTGCAGGAAAAAGGACCCCTTAAATACAAAGAAATTATGGGTTAATGTAAACTCCAATAATTCCAGAAGAAATGACCTCATATCAGAAGAAAACTGAGAAGCGCCGAGAAAAAATTTAATGGCAAGTAAGCCATCGGTGTGTTTAATACTTGTGTAGAGTGACTCTACGTCAGCGGTCACTAACATAGAGTCACAATCCAGAGATATTCCATCAACCCTGCGAAGAAGAGAATTAGTATCCCTCAAATAGGAGGGTAGTTCCTCTACCAGGGGTTGTAGCATATGATCTATCCACTGATTAACACGTTCCAAGTAATTCCCCTTCCCTGACACTATGGGGCGACCAGGTGGAATTGTAGGGTGCTTGTGAATTTTGGGGAGTAAGTAAAACGTAGGGATAGTTGGTTCAGTGACTATCAAAGCTATTTCAAGTTCTTTAGTAATTACACCTTCCAAGGTGGCCCTAGACAGAATCCCCTTGAGCTGTGACAAGTAGGCAGACAAGGGGTTGTATGTAAGCTTTTTATAACAGGTCTTATTATGTAATTGGCGAAATGCCTCCCTCTCATACATAGCCATCGGCCAAATTACTATGTTACCCCCCTTGTCTGCCGACTTAATCACAACATCTGGCAGATCCTGCAGGTGTCTAAGGCGGTCACGTTCATCCCTAGTTAGATTATCATTCCTTATAACATGTGAAATCTGCCCCAATTCATCTGAAACCACTTTAACAAACAAGTCAATCGCACCACAGTTGGAAAGGGGGGGGAACCTCTTGGAACGCGGGCGGATAGATGGAGGTATCTTACCTCCAGGTGTGGTGTTATGTTCCTCTGATAGATCCTCTAGAATTCTCAGGGCTGCTTGCTCTTCTTCTGTAGGAAAAAGTTTATTAATCTCATCATTATGAAAAAAACGCCTAAACAGCAAAGACCGTGCAAAAATGTGAAGGTCCTTGACCACCGTAAATGTGTCAAGGCCTGTAGAAGGTGAAAAAGATAAACCCCTAGAGAGGAGCGAGCAATCAGATGCAGAGAGGACATGTTGACTAAGGTTAATTACCTTGCTCCTACCCTGCTCCTCATCGATAGAATGGATACCTTGCCTCCTATACGGATGGTAGTTGGAGTTCCTATATCTTTTAAATGAAGATCCAGAACGTGTAACCATCGAAGAGGTGGATGTATCAGACTGTGCGCTTAGAGATGACACTGAAGTATTAGATGGAGCACGTTGCAGTCGCCCAGATTGAATTAATGTTTTCCTCCAGCGGTAAATACTTTTTTGCTGGTAATCTTTGACATCTCTATTTAATTTAGAGGACTGGGTCTCATTAATTTTTTTAACTGTACTTTCTAAGATTTTATCCAGTTGAGTCTCATATTGTTGTAATTGTTCAGTGTTGCAGTTGGAACGCAAGTCAGATAGAGCCAAGTCGATATTTTTGTCTAATTCATTGATGTTATTGGTGTTAAACTTAATTAACAACTGCATGAATGTGAATGAGCACACATTACAAGCCTCTTCCCATTCTGCCACAAAGGTTTGATCCTCGACTAAAAATGTGGGAGTCACGTGAATACGGAGGCCTCTGGGGATTAGTTTACGTGATATATATTTTTCAAGAAAAATTCTATTCCACCAGAGCCTTGTCCGTTTAATTAATGGTTTTTGTACTAAATCAAATAAGAGATCCAAATTGTGATTGCTGGCCTGCTGCGTGTCAATGCTGCCCGTGCCAAAAACCTGTTCCGCCTGTCCAAGCCAGCTTTGTTCTCTGGCCCTAAAGTCCATATTTCCGTGGAACCAACCTGTGCTAAACACAGAAAATGACAAGATAAGCAAAAGGAAATAGTTTGGCTTAACCAAATGATATACCACATTATAGAAGCCATCAATAACGGACTAGTTGACCCATCGCAAAATTGATTAGAAACAAAACGAAGTGATGTTGCCACCACAAGAAAAGCGATCAAGGGTTACTTATATGAAGAAATACAAAACTTTATTAAAGCATGACATATGCATACAATAAAAATCTGTAAAGGTACAGGCAGGGACAGCAAGTATCAGTGCAGGGTGCCCACACAACCTGAAGGGAAGGTAGGCGGACCGATCCCAGATCACATGACAATATGATTAAATACTAAGCAGTACAACAAAAGCAATATATATACAGTTCTCATAACATATGAGAAAAATCATCGCCTAGATCTATTAGGAAACGGATGCATACCACTGAAATTCTAGTATCAGAATGGTAATATTGCCGCGGTCACTAAAAAAGGACCATATGATCAATATCAGGTACTGCGATGGAAATGGGTAAGAGCGAACACCAGAACATGTACAAGACAAACGAAGTGTGTGTAATGAGATCCGTGGGCAAAATGCTGTCACGGCGTCGGTAAATTACCTGGATTGTCTGGTGTTGGTCTGAGAGCTGGGACCGGTGCGTCTGCCCCGACGCACGTTTCGGAATGAGATCCTTCGTCAGGGGGCGTGGTGATGTAGGAAACCGGAGAGTTTAAAAAGGGGGATGAAGCGGATGTGACGTTGCGTGGACCGGAAGTGACGCCTACTGTTGCCGTGACAACTCACTATGCAGTGCGGCGCCAGCGTCATGCAGGAGGCAGGCCGACAAGTGAATTGTCATGACTACCAGAAGCATAGAGACGCCAGAAGCCGCAGCACAAGTGAGGCACAGCACAGAGGCGTACAGGTCCACATTTAAAATACAAACAACAAGATATAATCAGTGTGTGGGAAAGAGTAAAAGTGTCAGAATATGTTGGTTTGACAATGTGAGGTGATAGTAACTTCATGAGCAGTACAGATACCCATATGTATAAGTCCTTTAGGTTCAAAGAGAAATATAATCATATGTCTTATGCAAGCAACTAATGCAAACAATGATATAATAATAAATCGAAACATGATCATTATTACATGCCAAGTGGCCAGTACTAGTGCTCACAATACAAATAACGATAACATAGAAAAAATAGAAAAAATAAAAAACTACAAGAAAAATATATATAATAGATATGTATATATATACACATAATGTAAACAAAATAAAATAAAAAGGAGAAAGAAAACAAAGATTATTCGATTAGGGCATCATGATGTTCATTGAAGTATGTCCTGTTGCAGTTTGAACCACCAGAGGAAGACACCGATCATATTCAAACGACATGTTAAACAACCTAGTGAACATAAAAAGGAAAGTTAAAACCGGTTTAAATGAAACCCTCCTGGAGTAATGGGAACACTAACAAAGACACAAGCATATAATAGGGCAAAATATAGTCTTAGGAACTCTTTGCTCTACAAGCCCCAAGATGATAGCCCCAAAACGGAACCTATACGATTTGTGACATCTTTTCACTCCCAGTCTGAACAAATCAGACAAATACTAACCAGAGCTTGGCCTATTTTGAAAACGGACTCCATATTATCTAAGGTTATTCCCAAGAGGCCCCTCATTACATATAGACGAGCCAAAAACCTACATGGTTACTTGACTAGAAGCCATTATGTGGGTAATCCGTCAACTACGTTTTTGAGTGCACACAGCGCCCGCATGGGTTCTTTTCCCTGCGGACGATGTGTTGCATGTGTAAACATGGACCGTGCTGACTCCTTCACCAACTCCACTGGTACGAAATCCTTCAAGATCAAAAGTAATATCGCGTTGTACCACCAAAGCAGTGATATACTATGCCACATGCCCGTGCTCCCTGATCTATGTAGGACTTACCACACGCCAACTAAAAATACGGATCAGAGAGCACGTTTTGGGCATCGAGGCAGCTGCAAATGAAGTGGATTTATCTATGCTTAAGACTATCCCCAAGCACTTTAAAATACATCACAACTGTCAAAGCAAGGGGTTTAGAGTCAGAGGTATTGATTGTGTGGATCTGGGGATTCGGGGGGGCAATGTCTCCCAACGACTAGCACAAATGGAGTCACGGTGGATTTGGACTCTCAGCACGGTCCATCCATTGGGGCTTAATGAGAATCTTAATTTCGCTCCATTCTTGTGATTGCTGCCCTGCTGTTGTCTCTGTGTCTTTGTTAGTGTTCCCATTACTCCAGGAGGGTTTCATTTAAACCGGTTTTAACTTTCCTTTTTATGTTCACTAGGTTGTTTAACATGTCGTTTGAATATGATCGGTGTCTTCCTCTGGTGGTTCAAACTGCAACAGGACATACTTCAATGAACATCATGATGCCCTAATCGAATAATCTTTGTTTTCTTTCTCCTTTTTATTTTATTTTGTTTACATTATGTGTTTATATATACATATCTATTTATATATTTTTCTTGTAGTTTTTTATTTTTTCTATTTTTTCTATGTTATCGTTATTTGTATTGTGAGCACTAGTACTGGCCACTTGGCATGTAATAATGATCATGTTTCGATTTATTATTATATCATTGTTTGCATTAGTTGCTTGCATAAGACATATGATTATATTTCTCTTTGAACCTAAAGGACTTATACATATGGGTATCTGTACTGCTCATGAAGTTACTATCACCTCACATTGTCAAACCAACATATTCTGACACTTTTACTCTTTCCCACACACTGATTATATCTTGTTGTTTGTATTTTAAATGTGGACCTGTACGCCTCTGTGCTGTGCCTCACTTGTGCTGTGGCTTCTGGCGTCTCTATGCTTCTGGTAGTCATGACAATTCACTTGTCGGCCTGCCTCCTGCATGACGCTGGCGCCGCACTGCATAGTGAGTTGTCACGGCAACAGTAGGCGTCACTTCCGGTCCACGCAACGTCACATCCGCTTCATCCCCTTTTTAAACTCTCCGGTTTCCTACATCACCACGCCCCCTGACGAAGGATCTCATTCCGAAACGTGCGTCGGGGCAGACGCACCGGTCCCAGCTCTCAGACCAACACCAGACAATCCAGGTAATTTACCGACGCCGTGACAGCATTTTGCCCACGGATCTCATTACACACACTTCGTTTGTCTTGTACATGTTCTGGTGTTCGCTCTTACCCATTTCCATCGCAGTACCTGATATTGATCATATGGTCCTTTTTTAGTGACCGCGGCAATATTACCATTCTGATACTAGAATTTCAGTGGTATGCATCCGTTTCCTAATAGATCTAGGCGATGATTTTTCTCATATGTTATGAGAACTGTATATATATTGCTTTTGTTGTACTGCTTAGTATTTAATCATATTGTCATGTGATCTGGGATCGGTCCGCCTACCTTCCCTTCAGGTTGTGTGGGCACCCTGCACTGATACTTGCTGTCCCTGCCTGTACCTTTACAGATTTTTATTGTATGCATATGTCATGCTTTAATAAAGTTTTGTATTTCTTCATATAAGTAACCCTTGATCGCTTTTCTTGTGGTGGCAACATCACTTCGTTTTGTTTCTAATCAATTTTGCGATGGGTCAACTAGTCCGTTATTGATGGCTTCTATAATGTGGTATATCATTTGGTTAAGCCAAACTATTTCCTTTTGCTTATCTGAGTGTATTGGTCAAACCGATCCCTATATTCTCCATTGACGCCAGGCCTCTCGGCCAAGGTAGCTTTGTTCATGAGGTTCATAACATTGACCTTCGGGTAGGGGCAATACATAGGGAACAATTATCTTGTTATGTGTTGGAGGGTCTACCTACTCCATTGTGTTGGGACTTCCTTGGTTGGTTAAACATAACCCTGTGATTAATTGGCAGTCCAGAGAAATAAGCCAATGGGGTGAGTTTTGCAAAAGCAACTGCATGAACACAGTCATCAGTGCGGTCGTGCCTAGTACATTGCCTCCTTTTTTGGAGGATTTTGGGGATGTTTTCTCTGAGGAGGGGTGTCAGGAGTTGCCTCCTCATCGCGTGTATGACTGCTCTATTAATCTCCTTCCTGATGCTAAGTTGCATAAAGCTAGGTTGTATAATCTTTCTGGTCCTGAGAGGCAGGCTATGAAAGATTATATTTCTGAAAGTCTGGCCAAAGGGCATATTAGACCTTCATCTTCCCCAGTAGCCGCGGGGTTCTTCTTTGTGAAGAAGAAAGATGGAGGCCTACGCCCTTGCTTGGATTTCCGCGAACTTAATCGGATTACTGTTCGAGATCCGTATCCGCTCCCACTTATTCCTGATCTCTTCAATCAAATTGTTGGCGCCAAATGGTTTTCTAAATTGGATCTCAGGGGGCGTATAATCTGATTAGGATAAAAGAGGGGGATGAGTGGAAAACGGCGTTTAACACGCCGGAGGGACATTATGAGAACCTAGTCATGCCTTTTGGTCTGACTACTGCACCAGCAGTATTCCAACATTTTGTTAATGACATTTTTCGTCACCTTGTGGGGCTGTTTGTGGTTGTATATTGGACGACATTCTAATTTACTCGCCAGATCTTGTGTCTCATCAGGAGCATGTGAGACAGGTGTTGCAGATCTTGCGAGACAATAAACTATACGCCAAACTGGAGAAGTGTGTATTTGCCCTACAGGAACTTCAGTTTTTGGGTTTTTTTGGTGTCAGCCTCCGGTTTCCGTATGGACCCTGAAAAGGTGAGAGCAGTGCTTGAATGGGATCAGCCAGGGGATCTTAAGGCTCTGCAGCATTTTTTGGGGTTTGCTAACTACTACCGGAAATTTATTTGTAATTTCCATCTGTCGTCAAACCTCTCACTGAAATGACAAGAAAAGGGACGGATTTTTCTAAATGGTCGGACAAAGCTTGCCAAGCCTTTTCCTCTTTGAAGAAATGTTTTGCTTCGGCACCCGTTCTCATCCAAACCCGATGCATCTCAGCCGTTCATTGTGGAGGTGGATGGTCTGACGTAGGGGTGGGTGCTATATTGTCCAGGGTCCGTCCCCTGGTAAATGGCATCCGTGCGCTTTCTTTTCTAAGAAATTGTCGTCCGCCGAAAGGAATTATGAACGGCAATAGGGAACTTTTGGCCATTAAGTTAGCTTTTAGAATGGCGTCCTTTTTGGAGGGGGCAGTCCACCTGGTTACCGTTATTACGTCACAAGAACCTGTTTATTTAAATCCGCTAACGTCTGAATTCCAACAAGCTCGATGGTCGTTGTTTTTTACCGTTTAATTTTTGTCGTCATTATGCCCGGGGTTAAGAATGTAAAGGCTGAGCTTGTCTGCATTTCCCAGGGGCGGGAAAACGGATGACCCGAGTCCTATCCTTCAGGAGGGGGTGTTAGTGTCGGCTGTATTTTCTGAGTTGAGGAGGAGGGTTGAGGTCAGGGGGACGCCCCTGCAGGCCTCCGGGGGAGACTGTTTGTCCAAATCGTTGAGACAAAAGGTTATTGAGGCACACTAATTTGCTTGAGGAAATCCAGGGTGAAGGCTACTTTAGTTCCTTTTCTCCCGGTTTTGGTGGCCCAAGCTAAAAAAATGTTTAAATTTTGGCGCGTCATGTGGGGGTTGTCGCTCTAAAACCCCCTCATACCTCCGTCTGGGACCTTTTACCCTTGAAAACTTCCGGGCGTCCATGGATCATTTATCTAGGATTATTACGGACCTTCCCGCGTCAGGGAAACTGTCATACTGGGGTTTTGACAGGTTCTAAATGGCACATTTCGTTTGCCTTTCCTGCACTCCTAATGCAAAACTCTGGGCGGGTGTTCATTGGAGGACTTCATGGGGTTGCCTTTTATGTGGTGTCAGTTAGGGGGTCTCAGTTTGTGTCCAAATTTTGGAGGGCATTTTGTTTACGCGGGGGGAGCAATTGCATTTTCCTCGGCTTTTCTCCGCAGGCCAATGGCAGACAGAGGTCGAATCAGAGCTTAGAGACATATCCCGGTGTTTGTTCAGGCCAAGGGACTGGTCTTCTTTTTCCTCTGGCAGAGTTCGCTTTAACAAAAGGCGGAGCGGTCCACTGGTAAGTCCCGTTTTTTTGGGGCATATGGTTCCATCCCCAGTTTTTACTTTCAATGGGGGGGGGATTTGGGGTTCCTGAGGAGGAGCGTTTCTCGTCGTCCTTCTTCGTGTGGAGAGGTGTTTTTGAATAATTGAGTGCGTGGGGAAACCGTTACAAACGTAGGCTGATAGGAGGGGGAGTTTTTGGCCGATCTGAATGTGAAGATTGGTATGGTTGTCTACCAGGAATAAAAAATTAAAAGTGCCCTCCTGGAAACTGGGTCCCAGATTCATGGGCCCGTACAGGTCAGTTCCAAATTAATCCTGTGGCATTTCGTCTGGACCTCCCTCCTCCTTTAAAATTCATAATGTGGTTCCACAAGTCATTACTTAAAGGTATTGGCACCAGTATACCGTACCTCTACCTCCTCCTCCGTGTTGGAAAAGGTAACTTGGAATTTCAAGTACAAGATCATTGATCACTCTGAATCGCCGTCCCTTCATAATTGGTGCTTGGAAGGGGTATGGCCAGAGGAAGGACGTGGGTCCCTGCGTCGATGTTAAGCAGATCGTTTGGTTCGGACCTTACAGAACTCACCCGGGCAGGCCTGGCCTGAGGGTCCGGAGGCCCCCCCTTTAAAAGGGGGGGGGTACGTCTGTGGTGCCATTGCCACGAAATCTCGCGGTTGCACATTTTGACTTTCCGCTGAGTGTGTTTCTTTGTGTTTGGCGCTAAGGAGTTAATTTGTCTGTGCTCGGTGCTGGGAAGGGGCAGTTTTCCCGGCTGCAAAATTTATTATTTGTTGATTGGTTTCCTTTAAATTCCTTGTTGTTGCTTGGGGAGTTGCCGTAAAACCTTAGCAGACCACAGATAGGAATGAATCTGTATAGACTTTAGTTGTGAGCTCCTTAGTTGTTCTAAGCTCAACTTGGTTAGGTTTAAATTTTCCCCGACCATTTATGTTCCTTTGGTGTTTGAGTGTGTATGCAAGGAGTGTTATCCTGTCTGTCTTTATGTCTAATCTGTGTATTTAGTGAGTCACCCTATCCCTTTGGTGGTAGTCAGGTCCTTCTTAGGTGATTTCGGGTTCAGGGTTGATAGGAGACAGGGTTAGGTTGGAGACTTGGACCCGAACCATTATCATACCTCCAAGGTGAGGGATTGGTTAGGACCCCAGTTTAGGGTCAGGTTAGACCGGTCCACCTCTTTCTGTTTCAGCTCATAATCCTCGATTAACCCTGAGTTCAGCAGATATCGTGTCAGGTAAATCTATTCTATACTTACATGCGATTTGCTATACTGTTGTTTTTAAGAGTGTTTTCCCCGTATTAATAGTTTCTGACTTGTATAATATCATTGACAGCGTGACAGGTCAGACAAGTTAAAAAAGGGGAATTTAGAAAATTACCCCCTGGGACTAATTCAATAGCGCAATCAAAATCCCCTGAGGGGGAAGGGGGCAGATTTACTTTACTAAATACATCCGAAAAAAAAAAGTCAAAAAAGTCAGGAACACCTGAAAATGGGAGAGGCGAAAAAAAAAAAGGGGTTCAGCATTAACACATTGGCACCCCAAGGTCACAGACACGATTTCCAAAACCAAAACAGGTTTGAGACTGTCCAAAGGGAAAACCGTACAATAATGTCTGATTTTTGCATCACGAAATTTGAATCTCCCCATGATCGGTTAACCCTCATTTCACCTGAGTAGAAAACGGGGGGGTTTTCCCCCAAAGGGGTAGAATCAACCCAGTAGGGGGGAAAGATATGGGGGGTCATGGGAAAAACCCCAAAAGTTTGGGGAAAATTTAAAAACCTCAGGTTAATGTGCTCCTGAATCAACAAAAACCCAAAAGAAAAAATGGACAGGGAGCAAATCAGGGAACATTCAAAAAAATTTATTTTAACATACCCAAGACAACTGAGGTCAAACAAAAATCTTACCCGCTTGGGGGGGAGACTGAAAAAATGAGAGGCGTCCCAAGAAAAAACATAACCCTTGCGCTTTCGAAACCTGGCGTCCCCCGAAGTCACTCCATCACACGCATGGGTCCGAAGCTGGCTCACAAGGAACACTATTCACGCATCCCTCTGGCTCACGAAACGTCTTCAATTTGAATCCCCAAGCAAGAATCATTGAGACCGAGGGCAGGGAATCCCACCAAACATCCTTTACTTCTTGACCCCCCCTTTCCGAAAAAGGGCCCCCAAAGCATCATCATTCCATTTGGTTGGACTGTCCCTTTTGGAATTTCTGCGTCTTCAAGCCCCTTTTTTAATGCCAAAAGGTTTTTTCAGCTTGATCAGTGAATTAGGTTCATCGTAAATAACATCAAGCCAAAAAAAACATCAATCATTCAAAAGGATCCCAGGTGTCGGGGAAAAAAAACCCCTCCTGGGGGGGCGCCCCACAGTGAGAGATGAAAATTTTGAACCTTGGGCTGCTTTTTGGTATTTTTGGCTTTAAGGCAAAAAAAAAAATTCGTTTTTTTTTTAAATAAAATTTCCCCATCCCCCAAAAAAAACCCGGCATGGGAATCCTAGGTTCCACAACCGGCAACTAGCAAGATAGGAGCAAAACTCCGAACTCAGGGAAAAACTGATCCCCTGGGCCAAAATTGGGAAGCTCCTTTTGGGAAAAAAAAAATCCTCAGACCCAGAAAAAAGGGAAAAAAAGCAACAATCAGGAAAAAAATCTCTGACAACTTACAACTTTTTTTTTTCTTTCCCCTTTTTTTCCCTTCTGTAGACCATTAATTTTAAATTTTGGGGCCCCGGGGTATGTTGTGATTTGGTAGCTGAGGAGAAAAAGCAAAAACGGCAATAACCAGGAGGCTGGCCCCATGAATTGCAGTTACCTGAACTAACCACACAACTAGGGTACCCCTGGGCTTTCCCCACGTTGACCCCGAGCCCCGTCACAGCCTGAGAGATAAACACCAAAAGAAAAAGGGGGGAAAGTATCTCCCCCCGGGCAGATCCCCAAAAAAATAGGAAGCCCCCAAATGTATGGGGTTAGACAAAGAAGTAACGGACACAGCAGAAAATGAATGAGCAAACGCTGGGGCCCAATCTGTCTAGACCAAAAATACGGAAAGGTTCTCACTGAAAACCAAAAAAAAAACCCTTAAAAAACCAAACTCTTTGATTGCAAAACGCTGAGATCACACGATCTTTTACCCCCCAAAAAGATTCTGGTGTAACAAAACAACCCCAAACCCCTAAAAAACGGGGGAAAGCAAATGAACAAATAACAGGGCTTCTAAAAAAAAGAAGGGAAAAAAACCCCGGAGGGGCCCGGTGCCTCCACAGAAGTTCAGCGAATATGCGCGCCAAAATAAACCAAAAAAAATTTTTTTTTAAAGCAGAGTTTGGGAAGATCAGCAAAAAATTTCCCAAAAGAACCAGGAAACCACATTTTTAAAAAAAACAATTGAACCGGGGGCCACAGGAAGGGAACCTCCCTTATTTTACACCCTCAGTGATTTCCCCAAATTTCCCCTCGCTGAAGTTCAGTACTGTCTGTATCCACCAGAGGGAGCCTCTGCCAAAAAACCATTATAGACATTCATAACACCAACCCTTAGCGGATTTTAAAAAGGATTGCCCGGCCCCCATCGCTGCATACCAAGTCCCATATTGTCGGAATGTATGGCGTATTTTTGCCGCCCTAACCCATACCGCATGACCCCAATGGGCAAAGCACATAAAGGTTTGTACTGCGCACGCTGTACGGCAGGACAACCCCTTTTTTTGCAGCCCGAGTAGAACACCTTTTCCGAAGGACATAGAAAGCTGCTTCAGACACAAACAGTACGGACCTTTTCCGGAGGCCCCAAAGGGTCGTAGCTGTATTGGAGTGACCCCTGATCTCAATGGGAACTTGCCCTGGGCATGCCAAAGAAGAAACAAGGACTTAGTCCAAATCTGCCCCCTCCAGCATGGTTATAACTTTAACCAGGGAGACGCAGCAAGTCTCTGCAAGTATTAGACCCGGGGCAAGCCGGGACCGACTCTCTGCTGAGCAACTCCATGCGGCCGGGCCCGGTGGGGGCCCCCCGGGGAATGGCTCGAGATTCCTCTTTTGCAGCATTTGGAACTCAAAAACCCCAAAAAAGCCATACTGAAAAATTTTTTTTGGTTTTCAACAGAAGGGTTAAATAGTAAAAAAAAAAAAGTTCTCAGAAAAAATTTTTTTTTTTTTTTGTTCTTTTCCCTTTTTTTCTTTTTGGGGGTTTTGGGGGGAATTTTTCCCAATAGGGTTTAAAAATTTGTCCCCTGTGTGGGCAGCTTTCGTTGAAAATTTAGGATTTTTAACTACTTCTGTTTCCCTTTGGAACCTAATCTCCTGCCGGATTTATTTTTTTTGGGGTCGGTCTAAATTTTTGAATTTTAAAAAAACTGTAAAATTTTTTTTTGCTTTGAATCCATGTCCCGGGAAGCAGCACAGCAGGTTCAAAAAGTCACTCCCTGTTGGCGGCGACCTAGGTTTGGCCCCTTTTTCCTGACACCTGGGGCAACCTGTTTTTTTTGATGTTAATGTTTTTTTAGGTCTGGGTTGTTGTACGATGGAAAACCAATGTTACTGATCAAGCTGAAAAAACTTTTTGGGTTGAATCAGGGTCAAAAGCCACAGAGCGAATGTAGAAATTAAAAGGGGCAGTCCTTTTTTAAAAAATTTTTGATGTCGGCAGTTTTTTCGAAGGTCGGCAGAGATGTAAAGGTGTTATGGTGGGATTCCCCTTTCCCCCTTTGGCTCATGATCTATGTCATTAACATTAAATTACAGAGTTTGGTGAGCGTAGAAATATGCGTGAGATGTTATGCCTTGGAGGCCCCCTGAGCCCAGCAGTGTGATGGAGTGATTTTGGGGGGAAGGTCGGGTTTTCGAAAGCGTAATAATTGTGCTCCCTTGTGGTGATGTTCTATGTTTTTTCCGTCCCCCAACAGGGGATTTTTTCCCGCGCCAGTTGTTTTGGGTATTTCAGATAAAGTCTTTGACTGTTCCTTGTTTCTCCATGTCCAATTTTCGTCGGTTTTGTTGATTCAGAAGAGCTAAAACGAGGTTTTTTGATTTTGCCAAACGTTTGGTTTTCCTATACCCTGTGGAAGTCTTTCCTTTGCGAATTGTTCACCCTTTTGGCGAGAAAAACCCCAGTTTCTACCCGGGTAAGCGGTTGCCCCGGCCCTAGGAATTGCAAATTTTTGGTTTCATAATTTACAGACTTTATTGTAGGGGGTTTTTCCTGGTTACGACCATAACCCTTGGTTGGAAGTCTGTGTCTGTGGCAGTTGGGGTTGCAATTTTTGAAAAGACACCCTTTTTTTTTTTTTCCTTTCCCCAGTTCAAAAATGCCCCCACTATTTGATGATTTTTCTGTGTTTTTGTGAGGAAAATCTGCATCTTTCCCCTAATGATTATGTTTTGGGCTTTACTTATACCCGTTTTAAATTTCCCCAAAAAGGTCGGCTCTTCATTTTTTCTGTCCCGAGCATGACTATGCATCTTATATAAAAGAGTCTTTAAAAGAAGGGTCAAACAGGACCATCCCCATCCCCCTTGGGTGCCGGCTTTTTCTTGGCCCCCAAAGGTGGCTCTTGAGGCCGTGTTTGACTATCGTCTCCGAAAAGATCACTGTTAAATATCAATATCTTTTACCTTTTTTTTAGACCTTTTTTCCCGAGTGAAGGGTGTTTGGGGGGTTTCCAAAGTTGACCCCGGGGGGGCATATAATTTTTTTCATCAAGCCGGGGATTAAGGAAAGGCGTTTAATACCCCGAGGGGCATTTTGAGTACCTGTGATACCTTTTGGGCTCACTAATCCCCCTTTTCTTCCAATCCTTTAGAAAAATTTTTTCCCGGGGTTTTTGTGGATAAATTTTTGATCGTTTATTTTGGACGATATCTTTTTTTTCCAATGACTGGGGATTTCATGGGAAACTGTTGGCGGTTCCCGGTTTTTTGAGAGAAAATCATTTAGTCGGGACAAAAGTTTTTTGGCGACAAAGGTTTCTTTCTGGGTTCATTTCGTGTCAGTTTTTTTTAAAAATAGACCTGGTAAGGTTGGGCCATTTGTGTTGGGTTCAGCCCCCTAATTGAGGCTCTTAGAGATTTTTTTTGGGTTTTTTTAATTTTATGTAAATTTATAGGGGAATTCTCTATATGGTGAAACCTGACTGATTTGACCAAAAGGGTCGGTATGAATTGGATCCCCAAAGGGAGTTTTGTTTTCGGGGCTTAAGGGGGGAAATTACTTCTGCTCCTGTTTAAAGGCAACCTTGTTTCTCGACCTTTCAGGTGGAGGTTGTGCTTCTGAGTTTTGGGCATAACCGTTTTTCCCAAAGGGTCCGGAGACTTTAAAAGTAAAACCCCTTTGCATTTTTTTCTGAAATTTTCCCCCAGCGGAACGAAAATTTGGTGTGGAAATGGGAGTTTTGGATGAAGGGGCTTTTGAAGATGTGGACATTGGTGGAAGGAGCCAAAATCGGTGGTTTCCCCTGGATCACAAGAAACCCCGGGTTTTCTTGAAATTTGGGTGCGATTAATCCTAACGGCCGGTGGGCCCCTTTTTTTTTTACAGTTTTAATTTTTTTGGGCTTTTTTCCCCCGGGACTAATAATGTTTAAAAGGGGATGCCCCCCGGGATTTTGAGGTAACTGAGCCCCCTGATTTCTGAGGAAAAGGGGTGGTTCTTTCCGTTCTCGCCCATTTGAGATGGCCCTGGAGCATTTCAGGAGGATAAAACCTGACGCTCCCCCAGGGAAAATTTTTTTCCCGCCCCAAGGAGGAAAAAATGTGATGCGGGGATTCATTGCCCCGTTGGCGGCCACCCCGGTATTTTTGTCCAAGATTTGGGGATCAGCCCCTTTTTGGGGTCCCTTTGTTCGTAAAAACAGGGACTTTGTGCATCTGTGGAACTTTTCCGGGGGCCAAACCTTGTCTTCTCTGGTTTTTTGTTATGCCATTGCCTGTGGCCAAGGGCCGGGGCCCCCCCAAACTTAAATTTTTATTTCTGACCTCACTGTCTCCAGAGAATGAGTTTTTTGGGATTTTATGGTTTTCCCCAAAAAAACCCCTGTGCCCCCACCTAAGTTCCCCCCCACCCTTTGGGCCCCTTTTTTTTCAAAAAGGGGGTTCGGTAATGGTTTTTCCCGGGAAATTTTCTGCAGAGGAGTGAGTTTGTTTTTCCTTTGGGGAATTTTTTTTTTCCAAATGGGGGGTTACCTCTTTTCCTTGCGTTCCACCCTCAACCAAAAAACAGCTGAGGAACAAACTAGACCCCTTTGGCCCTTTTTTGAGATTTTTTGTGTCTCTGTCAAGTGATGGGTCTCTTTTTTTTCCCCTTTGGTGAGTTTGCTTTGAAAAAGGGCTAGTTCTGCAAATTGGTTTTTTTTTTTCCAATTTCGGGTTTCATCCCCCTTTTTTTAGGGCCCCGGGGCTTTGTCTGTCCCCGGTTTTGACTCTTTGTGCAGAGAATGCAGCAGTTTTGGGTCAAGTATGGATAGTTGTCCTCTCTCAGGAGAATCCCCCCGGTTTGCCAACCGGATGGGGGATGGCCCAGTTTAAAATGGGTGACTTGGTTTGTTGTCTCAAAAAATATTCTATGAGGGCGCGTCTCCAAAATTTAAACCCCAAGGTTCATTGCTTATAAATCATGTAAATTCTTAATCCCCTTTTCCCTTTCCCTTTTTTCTTCCCCGGGGATTCAAAAATTTACAAGTTTTACACAAAACTTTATTGAAGAGGTTTTTTTAGGCAATGGTTCCCCTGGCTGTGCCCCTTTTCCGTTTTGGTTTTGGGGGGGGTTGGGTTGTGGTTTTGAAGATTATTTTTTTGTTTGGCTAGGCGGGACTCCAGTACTTGGGAAGTGGAAAGGCTTGGGGGGGGGACAAAATTTTGGGTTTTGTTCGACATTTTTGCTGAGAGATGGTCTGTGCCTATCACCAAATCATCCCATCGGCTGGTGGCCAGTGAGGGTTCGGTGG
>JARQOD010002831.1:4981-72490 GCA_033576555.1 Oophaga sylvatica | reverse complement strand
AGTGACTCTCGGAGCTACAGCGTGTATACAGTCTGACGAATCGTCCTGTGAGCTGCTCTGGACAGGGTCTGGAAGGAAGGAAGGAAAGGAACCACTGCAGTTATTAGAACGAGGCAACTGAGAACAGGTCAGTGAGCACTGGAAGGAAAGCTTACGACTACACCACTGCTACCATGCTTATGTTAAGGGCAAGAGCAGGGCGACAGGCGAGTGGTAAAAGAAGGACAAGTGACCTAGGTGACAGATCACCTTCACTTAGTTATCCGGACACCGGGGTCCGAAGTGTTGCTAGAACTTCACGTCTAGTAATAAGATACACCGGAGGCCTTGCTGGACTTCAAGTCGCAGAAGGTAGCCCTAAGTGCCGATACGTAACTGGAGTCAGGGAGAACAGGGACTTTGAGCGGGACGCTGCAAAAGTAAGGACTTCGTTCTTGCCAACATCTGATTATCAGAGACAGAGAAGGCTCTACCACAATGTCGACCGGGCGTAGCTGTTGTGTGTTAGCCCTGGTATTTAAGGTACACAATACCAGGAGGATGAGTGGAGAGGTAACGGTTAAGGGCTCTACATGACATCACATATACTTCGGACACACCCAGCAGGGGTGTAGAGGGGTGTGGTTTTGAGCACAAGAGAGTCTTGTAGTGTCTCCTGAGGTGAAGGGAGAGAGAAGGAGTGCCTGTCTGGAGCACCAAGATTCCTGTCGATTCAGAGAGACAGTACAGTAGTGGAGGCTAGTACAGGTGAGCCAGTTCACCTTAGCCTAGTCAGTGCTGAGATTGAGAGTTTGAGCAAGTCGAAAGGCACAGTGGAAGGAAATCAGAAGTGCTTTAGGATTGAAGTATCCTGCACATTGTCACCGGTCACTGGAGACCGAAGCATCACTATAGCTTCACGCATAGTGGTAGAAAAACCAGAGGCTTACTGGACCTTAGGTAACAGAAAGCAGCCCTTGAAGTGTCAGTACGTAACAGGGGTCAGGTGGAATAGGAACTTTGAGCTAGGCCAAGCATAGAAGAACCTAGTTTCATCACTGGAAGGCTCCACCACAAAACTGACCGGGCAGTACAGCTTTGAAATAGCTGAAGTTTCAGGAGTGAACTACGCTTTATGCTGGTTGGACTCATCATCATTGGAAAGTAAAGGAGGCCCCTGCCTTGCTCAGCCGTTGCCTCAAAACTCATCCTCCATCAACCCCATCAGCCTCCCTGGGACCTGCCTTACCATCTAACAAGTAAAAGGTATGGAAAGACGCTGACGGTGTGAGACTGAGTTATTTAATTGCATGCCTGCACAACCCCACCATAACCATCGACCTGAGGGAAGAGTCCCACCTGTAGGGGACCCGACATCTAGCTGCCTCACCATCCCCTCAGAGATCTACAGCAGCGCTGGTACAAATTACCAGAGACTACAGGTGGCGTCACGAACTGTAAATATATCTATCCCCTGTAAATATTCCCCCAACATACGCCAGACCGCCAGGGCCACAGACCGAGCCACCGCTACCTGTGACAAACCCCATAGACTTCCATGGGCTCGGCTCTGAGTACCCCATTGCCCTGGTAACCCACAATTGTGGTGGCGGGTCGACACAAAACTTTGGCGTCACGAACAGGATACGAAACTTGCAGCATTGCGAGCCCTGTGTGCCTGTGGAGTGTTTTGATGAAAAAGACTGTTGCTATTGTTTGGCGCCAAATACCGCCATATTTGCCGCCAGATTCGCGCCCTAAGGCGCTGGAGAAGAAGGTGGGCGTACCTGAAAGAGCGCGCAAAGTCTTGGACACGCCCCCGGCTCTGACTCAGCGGCAGGTCCTGCAACAGGAAGTGAACGCTCTGACATCAGAGCGCCTGCGACGAAGGTCCTGTTCCCACTGCTGTGCCTGTGAAGTAGCAGCATCTGAAACCGGTAGGCTCCGTTTAACCAAGGGGGCGCTAAGATGTCTCAACAACCGGCTGACAGTGCGGCCCCGGCCGGAGGCCCCAATCCCGCACCGCCTGGTATTGTAGCGCCAGATGAGGGCGCAGGTCCAGCACCCAGTCCGGTAGTCCCGATCATGCCACTAACGCTCCCCTATATGCCTGGGGCGAAATGGCTTCCCCAGTACAGCGGTGAGCCAGGCACATTAGCAGGCTTCAAGCGGAAGTTATGCAGCATCCTAGAAATGTACTCCATGCCTGAGAGACAAAAAGCTGCTGTGCTAATAGGGCAGCTAACTGGCGCTGCTGAGAGGGAAGTGGAGACTTGGGATACCGTTGATCAGGAGTCGGTACCTGCGATCTTCCTTAAGCTGCATGCCATATTTGAAGACCGCACAGAAACGGATCTCCGGATGGCCTTCTATCACTGTTCACAACAGCCAGGTGACAGCATCCGGGACTACGCTTGCCGACTACAAGGAGCCCTGAGAGCTCTTAAGCAGATTAATAATTTAAATGCTATCGATGAGAATAAAATGCTGAAAGAACAATTTATCCAGGGATTGAGATCCCAAGAGGAACGCAGAACTGTAAACTGGTGGTCCTTAGATCATCCGGATGCTACCTTTGATGCCCTAAAAGACATGGCAATAAAAGGGCTGCGGCCCCTGGGCAAACCTGAGGTGGCAACCCAACATCATCAGGCTGAAGTCACTCTGGAACCGGCAGTAACCCCCTGTTCCCCGCTAGTGGCTGAAGCCAAAGCGCAGGTGACACCTCCTAGTGAATTGGATTGTCTGCGCTCAGAGGTGCGCCAGCTGACTAAAAATCTGGCTGCTGTAATGAGTGCCCTGCAGCTGCGGAAAGAGGAGGAAGGGAAGATCTTGTTAGCTGACTGCCCAGAAGACGTCCCGTGGATGCACCGGAGAAGAAAGAAGACGTCGCCCCCCCGGAGGAGGACAACGCCACCCCCAGGAGCGACCTCTGATCAACACCCTCCTCGTCGAGAGATCATCTGTTATCGATGCAACCGGAAAGGTCATATGTCTCCACAGTGTCCTTTAAACGGGCAGAACCTGGGTCCAAGGGCCAACACCCAGGAGAATACCCGTCAGGCCCCTTAGACTGGAACCGCAGGTATGTGGGTGGGCGACCCTACCTGTCCATCATCTTAGATGGTATTGCAGTTCCGGCATTGTTAGACACTGGGTCCCAAGTGACCCTAATACCTGATGCCCTATATACTAAGTACTGGTCAATGGACAGTCTTAATCCCCCGAGCCCTGACTTTACCGTATATGCTTCTAATGGTCTTCCTGTAGAAGTACTCGGGACAAAATGTGTAGATGTAAAGGTGGGCAGAGAGGAGTTGAAAGACCAGGGGCTTCTGGTAGTAAAGACTGCAAATGAGGAGAACGGTTTAAATATAATTTTGGGCACTAACATTATCGGTAATTGTTTGGGAGAAGTTGTGTTCTTGCTCCAACAGCTTGCTGAGATTGCCCGACCAAGGCAGAAAGGAGTAATCCAAAGAGAGATCCGAGCCCTGGTGTATCAGCAGCAAGCGAAGCTTACAGACGGCGAAATTGGTAATGTACGGGTCACTGACTCGGATCCTATTGTGATACCCCCAATGAGTGAAATGATTATCTGGTGCAGGGCAGCCATAGGTCTGAGAGGACAGAATTACCAAGCTGTAGTAGAACCCCACCATTCAGAACATAGACCTACACTTATGACTGCTAGGGGAGTAGTAGAAGTGGTGAATGGAAGAGTACCGGTACGGCTTCTCAATTGGGGAGATGATGAGGTAAACTTACCCCGTTATGCAACCATTGCTAAACTACATGCTGTCGACAATAATTCTATTCTTCCGGCTGAGTCCTTAGACTCCTGTCAAATAGCGGAGGACAATGACCCAGCAACTCAGGTGGCGGAATGGTGTCAGCAACTCCATGTTGGGACGGACACCACTCCCGCTCACCAGAAGCAAGGGGTATTACGGGTGGTGCAAGAGTATGCCCAAGTGTTTAGCAAGCACCCACTTGATTTTGGGGTAATTAAGGGAGTCCAACATCATATCCCTACAGGCAGTCATCCTCCCATCAAGGAGCGGTATAGGCCTATACCCCCAGCCCATTATCAGAAGGCTAAAGAAATGTTACATGATATGAAGAAGGCCGGGGTGATAAGGGATAGTTGTAGCCCCTGGGCAGCCCCTCTAGTTCTGGTTAAAAAGAAAGATGGTAGTATGAGAATGTGTGTGGATTACAGGCAGGTGAACCGCATAACACACAAGGATGCATACCCGTTACCACGCATAGAGGAATCATTAGCTGCTCTGAAAACGGCTAACTACTTTTCTACCCTTGATCTGACTAGTGGTTACTGGCAAGTGGCTGTGGCTGAGGAGGATCGTGAGAAAACGGCTTTCACCACCCCAATGGGGCTCTGTGAGTTTGACAGAATGCCGTTTGGGCTCAGTAGTGCCCCAGGAACATTTCAGAGAGTGATGGAGAACTGCCTGGGACATCTCAATTTTGAAACCGTGCTGCTATACCTAGACGACGTCATCGTGTATTCCAAGACTTATGAGGATCATCTGAAGCACCTGGCAGAAGTATTCGAGTCCCTGTCCAGGTACGGGATGAAATTAAAACCCTCAAAATGCCATCTACTCAAACAGAAGGTACAATACTTGGGGCACATCGTCAGTTCGGAAGGAGTAGCGCCGGACCCAGAGAAAGTCACTGCCATCCAGAAGTGGCCGGAGCCGAAGAACCTTAAGGAAGTGCGACAGTTCCTGGGACTAACGGGTTACTACAGGAGATTCGTGAAAGATTACACGAAGAAGGCAGCTCCTTTACAGGACCTCCTAGTAGGACAATCCCAAAAGAGCAGAAACCCTCCCTTTAATTGGGGTAAGGAACAGGCTGAAGCATTCCAAAAGATGAAAGAGATCCTTACAGGTGATGAGATCTTAACCTATCCTGATTACAGCCAACCGTTCCTGTTGTACACCGACGCCAGTAATGAAGGGTTGGGAGCAGTTCTCAGTCAGAAGCAGAATGGCCAAGAAAAAGTCATCGCATATGCCAGCAGAAAACTCAGGCCAACTGAAAGGAATCCGGAAAATTATAGCAGCTTCAAGCTGGAGTTTCTGGCGCTGGTCTGGGCCATTACTGAAAGATTTAAGCATTATCTGGCCTCCAATCGGTTCACTGCGTTTACAGATAACAACCCCTTAACGCACCTGGAAACCGCCAAGCTGGGTGCCATGGAGCAGCGATGGATGGCTCGGTTGTCCAATTACCAGTTTACTATCAAGTACCGGGCAGGTCGAAAGAATGCTAATGCTGACGCATTGTCCCGAATGCCGCATGACTCTGATACGGAAGAAGAATCGGACGACCTGGAAGAAATTGAGCTACCTGCGTTCCATCGAAATGGGTAGTCCACGAGCATCGAGTCAACAGAAAGCAGTATGGTGCAACATTAAATCCTTTACCCCATCACAGCTGGAAAGAGACTCAGGACAGTGATCCAGTGGTCAGCCGCATCAAGGAGTTGTTAAGACAGGAAGGCTCCTCTTTGGAAAAGGATGCACCTATGTCAGCCAAGCTCCTGTGGAACGAGAAAAGCAGGTTGTTCCTATACCGTGAGAAGTTGTGCAGGAGATACGTCAACCCCAGAACCCATGAGATGGTCTGGCAAATCGTGGTCCCCAAGGCAGACGTCCCAATGGTGTTGGAAGCATACCACGATCAAGCAGGACACTTTGGCTGGAGAAAGCTGGAGACCCTGTTGAGATGCCGGTTCTACTGGGTAGGGATGCGCAGCTCCATTGAGAGGTGGTGTCGGAACTGTGGACCCTGTGGTCTCAGAAGGAAGGACTACGGTAGTCAGAAGGCACCCCTGCAACCTATCCGGACGACTCGCCCCCTGGAGATTGTGGCCCTGGACCACGTCAAACTGTCGCCAAGTAGATCTGGATACTCATACGCCCTGACCATGGTGGACCATTACTCCAGATTTCTGGTGGTTGTTCCAGTTAAGGATCAGACCGCAGTGACGGCCGCGAAAACCTTTCAAGCAAGCTTCTGCAGACCGCATGGGTATCCGGAGCAAGTATTAACCGATCAAGGACCTGCTTTCGAAGCTGATTTATTCAAGGAATTCTGTCACATGTACGGGTGCAAGAAAATTAGAACAACGCCATACCACCCTCAAACCAACGGTCTTTGCGAAAAAATGAACCATATTGTCCTTGACTTGTTGAGATCCATACCGTTGGAAGACAGAAATCGATGGCCGGACTTACTACCTGATTTGGTTGACTTGTATAACCATATACCTGTAAGTTCTACTAACTGCACTCCAGCCTATCTTATGAGAGCAAGGCCCGGAAGACTACCAATGGATTTAGAACTTGGAGTGGTAGAACCGGAGGCAGACGACGCCATTGAAAACTGGGACATCAATCGGCAAGAGCAGTACAGACGAGTGCAAACCTGTGTAGAAGAAAGTCTCAACAAGGCACGGGAGAAACAGGAAGATATTTACAACAGAAATGCTCCTGCCAAACCTTTGATGCCTGGAGAAGTGGTATTAAAAAGGAAAAGGAAAATGCACAAATTGGATAACCAGTGGGAACAAGAACCCTACGTTGTACAAGATTCTAAATATGACAACAGAAAAGTTTGTATCATCAGTAAGGACGGAGGAAGAACAATAACCACTGTGTCCAGAGACCATTTGAAATTGTGTCCAGAACCCTTAAAGCTTTGTGAAAAGAACCCTGTCATCAATCAAGAGGAAGGAAAGGAAGAGGTCATACACACGGATCTGGGAGATTTTCCTGCGGATTGGCCCCGACTGGGAGATGCTGTAATAGTTCCGGTGTTGCAGTTTTATCAGCCACAAGAGGAAGTTCTACCTCCAGTTGTGTCCGTGGTGCCAGTTGAGTCCGTTCAGGAGTTACCCATTCCAGCAACACCTCAACCTACGGAATCTCAAGAAGGATCATCAGAAGCAGTGCCCCATACTATGGGATCCCCTGGTGAAGCTGACTCACACCGCCCAGCCATCAGTACGCTTGCCAGATCCATAGAAAGATTGAGGCAGTTCTATAGTTTGCCGTTACGCAGTGCAGACAGATCACAACTTAATATACCTGAAGCTACTCCACGTAGATCAGAGCGAATCACAAAAGGGAAGATACCCATTCGATACCAGCAGTAATTATAACAAATTAATGTGAACATTGTAAAAAGTATATATACATATGTGTCTTTTCCTTATGGTGTCTTATAATGGACTCAGAGGCTGAGGACTGAGCCAGCCCAAAAACTGTATCTTGTAAATAGTTGCACTAAGGTGCCTTATAATGGTTTCACACGAAGCCTTGACTTACCTCTGAACATAAAACCCGTGTGGTGTGGCACTGAGTGAGGTCTGCATTCGGATGTCCTGCAGCCCACCCAGGACCCACGTTGAAGGTTTGGTGCGGGTCCTTCACAAGAATATTGTCGTCTATGTATATGAAAATGTATATTTAATATTTTGTATTTTTCTATATTTAATGTTTTGTTTGCAACGTTCAAGAAATCCTTACCTCCCGGATGGGACGAGTTAATGTTAATGTTTAATGCATAAACAAAATTGTCTCTTTGTATTTCACAGCCTGGGAGTGCTGTCATTTACCATGGGGAATGTGTAGCCCTGGTATTTAAGGTACACAATACCAGGAGGATGAGTGGAGAGGTAACGGTTAAGGGCTCTACATGACATCACATATACTTCGGACACACCCAGCAGGGGTGTAGAGGGGTGTGGTTTTGAGCACAAGAGAGTCTTGTAGTGTCTCCTGAGGTGAAGGGAGAGAGAAGGAGTGCCTGTCTGGAGCACCAAGATTCCTGTCGATTCAGAGAGACAGTACAGTAGTGGAGGCTAGTACAGGTGAGCCAGTTCACCTTAGCCTAGTCAGTGCTGAGATTGAGAGTTTGAGCAAGTCGAAAGGCACAGTGGAAGGAAATCAGAAGTGCTTTAGGATTGAAGTATCCTGCACATTGTCACCGGTCACTGGAGACCGAAGCATCACTATAGCTTCACGCATAGTGGTAGAAAAACCAGAGGCTTACTGGACCTTAGGTAACAGAAAGCAGCCCTTGAAGTGTCAGTACGTAACAGGGGTCAGGTGGAATAGGAACTTTGAGCTAGGCCAAGCATAGAAGAACCTAGTTTCATCACTGGAAGGCTCCACCACAAAACTGACCGGGCAGTACAGCTTTGAAATAGCTGAAGTTTCAGGAGTGAACTACGCTTTATGCTGGTTGGACTCATCATCATTGGAAAGTAAAGGAGGCCCCTGCCTTGCTCAGCCGTTGCCTCAAAACTCATCCTCCATCAACCCCATCAGCCTCCCTGGGACCTGCCTTACCATCTAACAAGTAAAAGGTATGGAAAGACGCTGACGGTGTGAGACTGAGTTATTTAATTGCATGCCTGCACAACCCCACCATAACCATCGACCTGAGGGAAGAGTCCCACCTGTAGGGGACCCGACATCTAGCTGCCTCACCATCCCCTCAGAGATCTACAGCAGCGCTGGTACAAATTACCAGAGACTACAGGTGGCGTCACGAACTGTAAATATATCTATCCCCTGTAAATATTCCCCCAACATACGCCAGACCGCCAGGGCCACAGACCGAGCCACCGCTACCTGTGACAAACCCCATAGACTTCCATGGGCTCGGCTCTGAGTACCCCATTGCCCTGGTAACCCACAATTGTGGTGGCGGGTCGACACAGTTGCATTAAGAGTTAAACTTGACTTTATGCAAGTTAGGACTCACATACACATTAAGGATAAAGGAGGCCTTAAACCTGCTCAGCAATTCCCTGAATGTGCATTCTCCAACCTGACCAGCTTCCCGGGACATGCAACATCTACAAGTAAAGGTATGGAAAGAGACTGCATTGTGTGTGACTGACTTCTTATCTGCACCCTGCACCACCAGAGACTTTGAGGGAACAGTCCCACCTGTGGGGGATTTAACATCTAGCTGCCATAACATCCACTCAGAGATTCACCCTGCAGCGCTGGTCAAATTGATCAGAAACCACAGGTGGCGTCACGAATAATTATTACAATCTCCTGTAAATATTCCCCATTGCATGACCGCCCAGGGCCACGGACCGAGCTCTGCTGCCAGTGACATTCCCCATAGACTTCCATGGGCTCGGTGCCGAGTACCCCATAGCCCTGGTACACACATGTGGTGCGCGTCATACACATGTTCCACGAGTATGCACTAAAAGGTAACTGCAAAATCTGATATTCATTCACAACACTCACACTTCCCTAGATTACCACTTGAGGGAACCTTAGACTATTTAAGGGTGTGACTTAGGTAGCAGTGGCCTTTCAAGTTCCTGTCAGCAGGAGATGAGATCAGATCAGTTCAAGTTCCTGTCAGAGCTCAGTTGGAGCTGGAGAGACAGACGTGTGTGGAATTTCCTGTCAGAGACAGAGGAGAGAAAGATTGCAAGCTGATAACTCAGAACAGACAGACTGCTAGAACCCTAGGAAAGTGGAAAGTGACTCTCGGAGCGGGCTTGTAATCAGTCTGACGAAACGTCCTGAAAGCTGCTTTGGACAGAGTCGTTGAAGGAACAGAAGGAAGGGGACTACAGTTTGCAGAACATCGAGTTAACTGAGAGTTGGTCAGCGAGCTTTGGAAAGGAGGAAGAAAGCTAAGACCGAACCTACTGCTGCCCTGTGCTTATGTTAAGGAGGAGAGTAGGGCGACGGGCGAGTGGTTACCCTAGGAAGGAGTGACTTCGGTGACAGATCACCTTCACTCAACTAACCGGACACCGGGTCCGAAGTATTGCTGGTACCTTCACGGCTAGTGATAGAAAACCGGAATCCCTGCTGGGCTTCAAGTCGCAGAGGGTAGCCCTAAGTGCCGATACGTAACCGGGGTCAGGCAGAACAGGAGTCTGGCAGTGCACTGCAAAAATATAGACTTAGTTCTTCCAATTTCTGGTCACCAATGTTCTGGTCACCAGAATAAGCAAAAGGCTCCACCACAATGTTGGCCGGGCGTAGCTGTTGTATCAAGAGTTAAACTTGACTTCACGCAAGTTAGGACTCATACACTTTAAAGGGAAAGGAGGCCTTTAACCCCTTCCCGACACAGCGTATGCGTCATGAAAGTCGGTGCCATTCCGACCTATGACGCATACCCTGCGTCATGAAAGGATCTCGTCCCGCGGGCCGGGAGATCGGGGTCACTCAAAGGTCACCCGACCCGCAGTTACAGGACCCTTTGTGCTTCACCACAGGGGGGTTGGCTTAACCCCCTCGTGGCCACGATCGCTCTGATTGGCTGTTAAAAGTGAAACAGCCAATCAGAGCAATCTGTAATATTTCACCAATTTAATTGGTGAAATATTACAATCCAGCCATGGCCGATGCTGCAATAGCATCTGCCATGGCTGGACACCGAGCCCTGACCCCCCCACACCGAGTCACGGCGGCGATCGGCCGCCGCCACCGAAAGATGGCAGCGATCGGTCACTAACAGCTCCCCTCCTCCTTTGCTCCGGTGCCCCCACCTTCCGATCCCCCCCCCAACCTTCCGACCACCCTACTCACCTCTCCCGATCCACCGATGTCCCTGGATCGGTCCCGGCGTCCGCCCGGGCCTCTTCATGGGCGCCGCCATCTTGGAAAATGGCGGGCGCATGCGCAGTGCGCCCGCCGGCCGGCGCATGCGCAGTGCGCCCCCCAGTGTCCAAAAATTTATTTTGATCACTGTGATAAACTGTCACAGTGATCAAAATAAAAAAAAGTAAATGAACCCCCCTTTATCATAGGTAGGGACAAATAAAAAAAATAAAGATTTTTTTTTTTTTTTTTTTTCCTATTAGGCCGTGCACACGTTGCGGATTTTGCTGCGGATCCGCGGCGTATTTTGCTGCGGATCCGCGGCGGATTTCGCTGCTGATCCGCGGCGGATCAGCAGCGAAATCAGCCGCGGATGCGCAGCGATATCCGCCGCAGATCAGCAGCGAAATCCGCCGCGGATCCGCAGCAAAATACGCCGCGTATCCGCAGCAAAATCCGCAACGTGTGGCGGATTTCGCTGCGGATCCGCGGCGGATTTCGCTGCAGATCCGCGGCGGATTTCGCTGCTGATCCGCGGCTGATTTCGCTGCTGATCCGCGGCTGATTTAGCTGCTGATCCGCAGCGGATTTCGCTGCGGATCCACGGCGGATTTCGCTGCTGATCCGCGGCGGATTTCGCTGCGGATCCGCAACTGATTTCGCTGCGGATCCGCGACTGATTTCGCTGCGGATCCGCGACTGATTTCGCTGCGTATCCGCAGCGGATTTTGCTGCTGATCCGCGGCGGATTTCGCTGCTGATCCGCGGCTGATTTCGCTGCGTATCCGCAGGGGATTTCGCTGCTGATCCGCGGCGGATTTCGCTGCTGATCCGCGGCTGATCCGCGGCTGATTTCGCTGCTGAATCGCGGCGGATTTCGCTGCTGATCCGCGGCGGATTTCGCTGCTGATCCGCGGCGGATTTCGCTGCTGATCCGCTGCGGATTTCGCTGCGGATCCGCGGCGGATTTCGTTGCTGATCCACGACTGATTTGCTGCTGATTCGCTGCGGATCCGCAGCGGATTTTGCTGCTGATCCGCGGCTGATTTTGCTGCTGATTCGCTGCGGATCCGCGGCTGATTTTGCTGCTGATTCGCTGCGGATCCGCAGCGGATTTCGCTGCTGATCCGCGGCTGATTTCGCTGCTGATCCGCAGCTGATTTCGCTACTGATCCGCGGCTGATTTCGCTGCTGATCCGATGGCTGATTTCGCTGCTGATCCGCGGCTGATTTCGCTGCTGATCCGCGGCGCTGGATTTCGCTGCTGATCCGCGGCGGATTTCGCTGCTGATTCGCGCGGATTTCGCTGCTGATCCGCGGCGGATCCGCGGCTGATTTCGCGGCGGATTTCGCTGCTGATCCCCGACTGATTTTGCTGCTGATTCGCTGCGAATCCGCAGCGGATTTCGCTGCTGATCCGCGGCTGATTTCGCTGCTGATCCGCTGCTGATTTCGCTGCTGATCCGCGGCGGATTTCGCTGCTGATTCGCGGCGGATTTCGCTGCTGATCCCCGACTGATTTTGCTGCTGATTCGCTGCGAATCCGCAGCGGATTTCGCTGCTGATCCGCGGCGATTTCGCTGCGGATTCGCGGCGGATTTCGCTGCTGATCCGCGGCGGTATCCGCGGCTGATTTCGCTGCGGCGATTTCGCTGCTGATCCGCGGCGGATTTGCGTGCTGATTCGGCGCGGATTTCGCTGCGGATCCCGCTGATTTTGCTGCTGATCCCGGCGGATTTCGCTGCGATCCGCAGCGATTTCGCTGCTGACCGCGACGATTTCGCTGCAGATCCGCGACTGATTTCGCTCGTATCCGCGCGGATTTTGCTGCGATCCGCGGCGGATTTCGCTGCGATCCGCGCTGATTTCGCTGCGTATCCGCAGGGATTTCACTGCGATCCGCGGCGATTTCGCTGCTGACCGCGCTGATCCGCGGCTGATTTCGCTGCTGAATCGCGGGGATTTCGCTGCTGATCCGCGGCGGATTTCGCTGCTGATCCGCGGCGGATTTCGCTGCTGATCGCTGCGGATTTCGCTGCGGATCCGCGGCGGATTTCGTTGCTGATCCACGACTGATTTGCTGCTGATTTCGCTGCGATCCGCAGCGGATTTGCTGCTGATCCGCGGCTGATTTTGCTGCTGATTCGCTGCGGATCCGCGGCTGATTTTGCTGCTGATCGCTGCGGATCCGCAGCGGATTCGCTGTGATCCGCGGCTGATTTCGCTGCTGATCCGCAGCTGATTTCGCTACTGATCCGCGGCTGATTTCGCTGCTGACCGAGGCTGATTTCGCTGCTGATCCGTGGCTGATTTCGCTGCTGATCCGCGGCGGATTTCGCTGCTGATCCGCGGCGGATTCGCTGCGGATTCGCGGCGGATTTCGCTGCTGATCCGCGCGGATCCGCGCGATTTCGCTGCGGATGTCGCTGCTGATCCGCGGCGGATCCGCGGCTGATTTCGCGGCGGATTTCGCTGCTGATCCCCGACTGATTTTGCTGCTGATTCGCTGCGAATCCGCAGCGGATTTCGCTGCTGATCCGCGGCTGATTTCGCTGCTGATCCGCTGCTGATTTCGCTGCTGATCCGCGGCGGATTTCGCTGCTGATTCGCGCGGATTCGCTGCTGATCCCCGACTGATTTTGCTGCTGATTCGCTGCGAATCCGCAGCGGATTTCGCTGCTGATCCGCGGCTGATTTCACTGCTGATCCGCGGCGATTCGCTGCTGATCCGCGGCTGATTCGCTGCTGATCCGCGCGGATTTCGCTGCTGATCCGCGGCGGATTTCGCTGCTGATCCGCGCGGATTTCGCTGCTGATCCGCGCGGATTTCGCTGCTGATTCGCTGCGGATCCGCGGCTGATTTGCTGCTGATCCCGGCGGATTTCGCTGCTGATCCGCGGCGATTCGCTGCTGATCCGCAGCGGATTTCGCTGCGATCCACGGCGGATTTCGCTGCTGATCCGCGGCGGATTTCGCTGGGATCCGCAACTGATTTCGCTGCGGATCCGCGACTGATTTCGCTGCGGATCCGCGACTGATTTCGCTGCGTATCGCAGCGGATTTTGCTGCTGATCCGCGCGGATTTCGCTGCTGATCCGCGGCTGATTTCGCTGCGATCCGCAGGGATTTCCTGCTGATCCGCGCGGATTCGCTGCTGATCCGCGGCGATCGCGGCTGATTTCGCTGCTGAATCGCGGCGGATTTCGCTGCTGATCCGCGGCGGATTTCGTTGCTGATCCACGCTGATTTTGCTGCTGATTCGCTGCGGATCCGCAGCGGATTTTGTGCTGATCCGCGGCTGATTTTGCTGCTGATTCGCTGCGGATCCGCGGCTGATTTTGCTGCTGATTCGCTGCGATCCGCAGCGATTCGCTGCGATCCGCGGCTGATTTCGCTGCTGATCCGCAGCTGATTTCGCACTGATCCGCGGCTGATTTCGCTGCTGATCCAGGCTGATTTCGCTGCTGATCCGTGGCTGATTTCGCTGCTGATCCGCGGCGGATTTCGCTGCTGATCCGCGGCGGATTTCGCTGCGGATTCGCGGCGGATTTCGCTGCTGATCCGCGGCGGATCCGCGGCTGATTTCGCTGCGGATGTCGCTGCTGATCCGCGGCGGATCCGCGGCTGATTTCGCGGCGGATTTCGCTGCTGATCCCCGACTGATTTTGCTGCTGATTCGCTGCGAATCCGCAGCGGATTTCGCTGCTGATCCGCGGCTGATTTCGCTGCTGATCCGCTGCTGATTTCGCTGCTGATCCGCGGCGGATTTCGCTGCTGATTCGCGCGGATTTCGCTGCTGATCCCCGACTGATTTTGCTGCTGATTCGCTGCGAATCCGCAGCGGATTTCGCTGCTGATCCGCGGCGGATTTCGCTGCGGATTCGCGGCGGATTTCGCTGCTGATCCGCGGCGGATCCGCGGCTGATTTCGCTGCGGATGTCGCTGCTGATCCGCGGCGGATCCGCGGCTGATTTCGCGGCGGATTTCGCTGCTGATCCCCGACTGATTTTGCTGCTGATTCGCTGCGAATCCGCAGCGGATTTCGCTGCTGATCCGCGGCTGATTTCGCGGCTGATTTCGCTGCTGATCCGCGGCTGATTTCGCTGCTGATCCGCGGCGGATTTCGCTGCTGATCCGCGGCGGATTTCGCTGCTGATCCGCGGCGGATTTCGCTGCTGATTCGCTGCGGATCCGCGGCTGATTTTACTGCTGATCCACGGCGGATTTCGCTGCTGATCCGCGGCTGATTTCGCTACTGATCCGCGGCTGATTTCGCTGCTGATCCGCGGCTGATTTCGCTGCTGATCCGCGGCTGATTTCGCTGCTGATCCGCGGCGGATTTCGCTGCTGATTCGCTGCAGATTCGCGGCGGATTTTGCTGCGGATCCGCGGCTGATTATCTGCTGATTCATCTGCGCTAGCGGGTATAGCAAACGCGATCGCGTTATGCTATACCGTTACCAGCCGGTCACCGCTACGTGTTGAACGGGCTGGTAAAACGCAATATGAACCCAGCCTTAGGGTTAGAACTAGGGTTAGGGTTAGCATTAGGGTTAAGGTTAGAATTACGGTTAGGGTTGGAATTTGGGTTAGGGTTGGAATTAGGGTTAGGGTTGGAATTAGGGTTAGGGTTGGAATTAGGGTTAGGCTTGTAGTTAGGTTTATGGTTAGAGTTGGGATTAGGGTTAGGGGTGTGTTGGGGTTAGGGTTATGATTAGGTTTGTATTAGGGTTAGGTGTGTGTAGGGGTTAGGGTTGGGGTTAGGGGTGTGTTGGGGTTAGGGTTGGAGTTAGAATTGAGGGGTTTCCACTATTTAGGCACATCAGGGGGTCTCCATACGCGACATGGAGCCACCATTGATTCCTGCAAATTTTGCGTTCAAAAAGTCAAACAGTGCTCCCTTTATTCCAAGCCCCGACGTATGCCCAAACAGTGGTTTATCCCCACATATGGGGTATCAGCGTACTCGGGAAAAATTGCACAACAACTTTGGGGTTCTAATTTCTCCTGTTAACATTGGGAAAAAAAATTGGGGACTAAAAATTATTTTTGTGGAAAAAAAATGATTTTATATTTTCACGGCTCTGCGTTATAAACTTCTGTGAAGGACTTGGAGATTCAAAGTGCTTATCACACATCTATAGGAGTTCCTTGGGGGATCTAGTTTCCAAAATGGGGTCACTTGTGGGGAGTTTCTACTGTTTAGGCACATCAGGGACTCTGCAAACGTAACATGACGCCCGAAGACCATTCCATCAAGTGGGCATTTCAAAACGTCGCTACTTCCCATCCGAGCCCCAACGTGTGCCCATACAGTAGTTTTCTCCCACATATGGGATATCAGCATACTCAGGACAAATTGGACAACAACTTTTGGGTCTAATTTCTCATGTTACCCTTGGGAAAATAAAAAAATTGGGGACTAAAAGATCCTGATTGTGGAAAAAATATGATTTTTTTATTTTCATGCCCGGGCGTTATAAACTTCTGTGTAGCCCTTGGGGTTCAAAGTGCTCACCACACATCTAGATAAGTTCTTTGCCGGGTCTAGTTTCCAAAATGGGGTCACTTGTGGGGAGTTTCTACTGTTTAGGCACATCAGGGGCTCTGCAAACGTAACAAGATGCCCGCAGACCATTCCATCAAGTCGGCATTTCAAAGCGTCACTACATCCCTTCCGAGCCCTGACGTGTGCCCAAACAGTGGTTCCCCCTCACATATGGGGTACTAGCGTACTCAGGAGAAACTGGACAACAACTTTTGAGGTCCAATTTCTCCTGTAACCATTGTGAAAATAAAAAACAGTGGGCTAAAAAATCATTTTTTGAGAAAAAAAAATGATTTTTTATTTTCGCGGCTCTGCGTTATAAACTTCTGTGAAGCACCTGGGGGTTCAAAGTGCTCACTATGCATCTAGATAAGTTCCTTAGGGCGTCTAGTTTCCAAAATGGGGTCACTTGTGGGGGAGCTCCAATGTTTAGGCACACAGGAACTCTCCAAATGCGACATGGCAACCGCTAAATATTCCAGCATATTTTCCATTCAAAAAGTCAAATGGCGCTCCTTCCCTTCTGAGCCCTGCCGTGCGCCCAAACAGTGGTTTATGACCACATATGAGGTATCTGTGTACTCAGGAGAAATTGCCCAACAAATTTTAGGATCCAATTTATACTGTTGCCCATGTGAAAATGAAAAAAACTGAGGCTAAAAGAAAATTTTTGTGAAAAAAAAGTACTTTCTTTTTTTTACGGATCAATTTGTGAAGCACCTGGGGTTCAAAGTGCTCACTATGCATCTAGATAAGTTCCTTAGGGGGTCTAGTTTCCAAAATGGGGTCACTTGTGGGGGAGCTCCAATGTTTAGGCACACAGGGACTCTCCAAATGCGACATGGCAACCGCTAAATATTCCAGCATATTTTCTATTCAAAAAGTCAAATGGCGCTCCTTCCCTTCTGAGCCCTGCCGTGCGCCCAAACAGTGGTTTATGACCACATATGAGGTATCTGTGTACTCAGGAGAAATTGCCCAACAAATGTTAGGATCCAATTTATACTGTTGCCCATGTGAAAATGAAAAAACTGAGGCTAAAAGAAACTTTTTGTGAAAAAAAAGTACTTTCTTTTTTTTACGGATCAATTTGTGAAGCACCTGGGGGTTCAAAGTGATCACTATGCATCTAGATAAGTTCCTTAGGGGTCTAGTTTCCAAAATGGGGTCACTTGTGGGGGAGCTCCAATGTTTAGGCACACAGGGACTCTCCAAATGCGACATGGCAACCGCTAAATATTCCAGCATATTTTCCATTCAAAAAGTCAAATGGCGCTCCTTCCCTTCTGAGCCCTGCCGTGCGCCCATACAGTGGTTTATGACCACATATGAGGTATCTGTGTACTCAGGAGAAATTGCCCAACAAATTTTAGGATCCATTTTATCCTGATGCCCATGTAAAAATGAAAAAATTGATGCTAAAAGAAAATTTTTGTTGGAAAAATTAAAATGTCCATTTTTTCCTTCCACGTTGCTTTAGTTCCTGTGTCGCACCTGAAGGGTTAATAATCTTCTTGAATGTAGTTTTGAGTAGCTTGAGGGGTGCAGTTTTTATAAAGGTGTCACTTTTGGGTATTTTCTGCCATATAGACCCCTCAAAGTGACTTCAAATGTGAGGTGGTCCCTAAAAAAAATGGTTTTGTAAATTTTGCTGTAAAAATGAGAAATCGCTGGTCAACTTTTAACCCTTATAACTTCCTAACAAAAAAATGTTGTTCCCAAAATTGTGTTGATGTAAAGTAGACATGTGGGAAATGTTATTTATTAACTATTTTGTGCCACATAACTCTCTGGTTTAACAGAATAAAAATTAAAAATTTGAAAATTACAAAATTTTCAGAATTTTCGCCAAATTTCCATTTTTTTCACAAATAAACGCAAAAATTATCGACCTAAATTTACCACTAACATGAAGCCCAATATGTCACGAAAAAACAATCTCAGAATCGCTAGGATCCGTTGAAGCGTTCCTGAGTTATTACCTCATAAAAGGGACACTGGTCAGAATTGCAAAAAATGGCAAGGTCTTTGAGGTCAAAATAGGCTGGGTCTTGAAGGGGTTAACCTACTCAGCAATTACCTGGATGTGCATACTCCACCCTGAACAGCTTCCCGGGACATACCTGCAACCATCTACAGTAAAGGTATGGAAAGAGAACAACTTGTGTGTGACTGACTTATTATCTGCACCCTGCACCACCATAGACTTTGAGGGAAAAGTCTCACCTGTGGGAGACTTAACATCTTGCTGCCCCATAACATCCCCTCAGAAGATTCACCTTGCAGCGCTGGTCAAAGTGATCAGAAACCACAGGTGGCGTCACAAACTATTCCTAAAATCCCCTGTAAATATCCCCCTTTGAATGAGCGCCCAGGGCAACGGACCGAGCTGTGCTGCTTGTGACATTCCCCATAGACTTCAATGGCTCGGTGCCGAGTACCCCATAAGCCCTGGTACCGTGTGTTGTGCGGCTCACATATATACCAGGATGGAGGACATATATAATCAGGATGGAGTACATATATACCAGGATGGAGGACATATATAATCAGGATGTACGACTGATTGTTGTCCTATGGACAGACTGTCCCACCTTAGCTGTAGATCTCTGCAGTTCATCCAGAGTGATCATGGGCCTCTTGGCTGCATCTCTGATCAGTCTTCTCCTTGTTTGAGATGAAAGTTTAGAGGGATTCTCCTTGTTTGAGATGAAAGTTTAGAGGGATGGCCGGGTCTTGGTAGATGTGCAGTGGTATGATACTCCTTCCATTTCAATATGATCGCTTGCACAGTGCTCCTTGGGATATTTAAAGTTTTGGAAATTATTTTGTATCCAAATCCAGCTTTAAACTTCTCCACAACAGTATCACGGACCTGCCTGTTGTGTTCCTTGGTCTTCATGATGCTCTCTGTGCTTCAAACAGAACCCTGAGACTATCACAGAGCAGGTGCATTTATACGGAGACTTGATTACACACAGGTGGATTATATTTATCATCAGTAGTCATTTAGGACAACATTGGATCATTCAGAGATCCACAATGAACTTCTGAAGTGAGTTTGCTGCCCTGGAAGTAAAGGGACCGAATAACTTTGCACGCCCCACTTTTCCGTTTTTGTATTTCCACAAAAATTTAAAATAACCAATAAATTTTATTCAACTTCACAATTGTGTCCCACTTGTTGATTCTTCATCAAAAATTAACATTTTGTATCTTTATGTTTGAAGCATGATATGTGGGAAAAGGTTGAAAAGTTCCAGGGAGCTGAATACTTTTGCAAGGCACTGTATATAATCAGGATGGAGTACATATACCAGGATGCAGGACATATACCAGGATGGAGGACATATATACAGTGACGGAGGACATATATAATCAGGATGAAGGAGTCATCATTCGGGAATAAGCCTCATACTGTGGCAGACCCCGTCTTCTAATGGTGGTCTCTCATGCAGCGAGGGCTGAGTATCAGACTGGAGCTCAGCATTAGCTCCTCTTCTAAGTCGTATCACTACTCACCCCCACTTGCTAGCTAGACACAGCGCTGATCTTTCTCCTGCCTGTCTGCGCTGTCTGTGTGCCTGAACTCTACAGAATGAAAGTGCTTCCACTCGTTCTCTCAGCAGTATGAGATGGCAGTATGGTGCAGGCATAATGTAATATAATGTACCGCATGCCATATAATAGCAAATGATGACGGTTTCTTAGTAATATTGTAACTTTGGTAACCAGATGATATTTCCACTGCAAAAGGGCCAGGAGTAACCAAAGGGACCTAACAGTCGTGGAAAGTTCAGGCCATAAGAATGGGGTTCAGCCAATCATCTCGTAAGACCTGCTATCACCCAGCTTTCCCGGGCTCTTGAAGTGTGAATGTGCATAGTGATTCAGAAGTATGAGATCTGGACATGGATCATTATGTAACTAACCACGTTCAGGACTTTGGGAAAGCTGTGGCGGCTGGAGATAAATCTATACGACCACTGGTGGATACAGACAGAAAGGGGCCCCTGTGGAAGAACAATATATGGGCCATCTGCAGTCCAGTAGCTCATCATTATGTACAAGTCCACCTGTTTTAGAGGTGGAAATGGGTCCCCTTTCCTCTTGGGCCCCTGTGCGGCTTCACAGGTTGCAGCAATGATATGTTCGCCCTGGCATAGGACCCTGAACAGACTTGCACAACTGATAGAACATTTCATGTGATAGCAGTGCAGTTCCACCATCCTCCTTCAGATGGCGCCCTTGAATAGCTCTCCGCACAGCCGCAGCTCTGGGCATGGAGTATGCGTGAAACGGTTAATAGTTAATCCAGGCTGTGCAATCCATCTCCCTGCTAATACATGGCTGCCAATGCAAATCTGATTTTGGGGGATCTACAGTGTGGTTAATGGATAACCAGGCCTCTATGCACAAGTATTTCCTGGGCCCATCAATAGGAATGCCAGGACACTGATACATGGGCCTGACAGCCCCGGGCAGAGTGGTCCTGAGGGGTCTCACATGTGTCCATCACTAAAGTCACAACTGATGGATGGAGAGAAAGTCATAAACTTCTGGTCATTACCCAGATCCTGATGTATAACTGATAATACAGGGCCCCTACCATCCTGGCACCGCCTGTCGCTGGGGACCCCGGGGTGCTGCGCACAGCACTGGCTGAAAACAGAGAGCAATCAACAGCTTTCATTAATGTTCTATACAGCACAGGTTCTGCAACTTTCTCATAGACTTTATGTTTAAACGTTTCCATGTTCTCCGCTCGCTGCCAGTGAAGAGAGGTCCAGCCTGCGCTCCATAGACATGTCACATGCACTGATACATTGTAACAAACTATCAGGAAAACAATGGACTCCAGCCTGTGTTCTATGGGAACTTTATGAAAATGTAGGGGTTCATGTGTTTGGAAGTTCAACATTTTATAAATATAGAAGCAGTGAGCACATTTGGGGATCTGGGCTTCCCTGACATGGAAGTATGGGGTCGGGGCTTCCCTGACATGGAAGTATGGGGTCAGGGCTCCCCTGACATGGAAGTATGGGGTCAGGGCTCCCCTGACATGGAAGTATGGGGTCGGGGCTTCCCTGACATGGAAGTATGGGGTCAGTGCTCCCCTGACATGGAAGTATGGGGTCAGGACTCCCCTGACATCCGGGGCTGGTTACCTTTTCCCCCTATGTATACCATTGCACTAGACTTCTCTGGGGTCTGCAGCCTTTGATCCGCTCCCTGACTCTAGGCTACTTGTGTTGTTGGGCCCCCTGCTGTCTGGACACAAACACACAAGGGCCCCATGAAAGCCTCAGGACTGTCAGTTCCTGTGACCAGCTTTACCTCTTTGTAGCCGACTGCTCCTTAGACATGCAGCAGCTGTATTAGTGTTCATGATGAATAGCCCCTCACCTCACAATTAGTAACAATGTATCATTTACATCTCTCTACAGCCGGGCCCCCTTCCTGGGGTCTATTCACAGGAGTAATGGAAGCCGCAGGGGGCTCAGGGACGACTCTCACGCCTCCCACTGCATGTAAAGTACAGGCCATACTGTCAGGTATTTGGGAATTATTTATTATTATTATTATTATTATTATTATTATTTATACATTGATTCCATGGTGCTGTACATGAGAAGGGGTTACATACAAATTACAGGTATCAGTTACAGTAAACTAACAATGACAGACTGATAGAGAGGGGAGAGGACCCTGCCCCGCGCGGGGTTACATTCTACAGGATGGTGGGGAAGGAGATGGTAGGTTGGGGGGTTGCAGCCGCTCCAGTGGTGGTGGAGGCGATATCTCCGGTAGTGGTGAGGAAGCAGCGGGGTCATTGCAGGCTGTATGCTTTCCTCATAGCATCCATCCTTAAGTTTCTCATTCCGGATAGGTGGATTCAGTCCGGAATTTAAAAAGTAAGAGATATATATATATTATGATAATACTTTTTCAAGTTTTGGAGAGATCAGAAACGAGTACAATTTGCTTTCTTCAGATTTTATGCTCTTTTTAATCCTAAAGGAACATACAGTCATGGCCAAAAGTTTTGAGAATGACACAAATATTATATTTTCACATGATCTGCTGCCCTCTGGTTTTTATGTGTATTTGACAGATGTTTTTATCACAGACAGAAATATAATAATTGCAAACATATGAGTAACAAAAGCTTATGTTGACAGTTAGGGTGAGTTTCCACGGTCAGGATACGCTGCGTGTTTGGCGCTGTGCGCTGGCGCAGCGCCAAACACGCAGCGTCCAGATGTTACAGCATAGTGGAGGGAATTTCAAGAAATCCCGTCTCCACTATGCGTAACAATACGCAGGTGGCAAACCTGCGTAAACGGACATGCGGCGCGTCTTTTTAGACCGCAGCATGTCCTCGCGTATTGCGGCGACGGTGCGTCGCCGCAACAGAATTAACACAGGGCTATGTAGCCCTGCGCTCTTTCCGGAGGTGTTCCGGAGGTGTCCTGAACACCTCCGGAAAGATCGCGCGTCATAAAGGGGGCAGGGCTTAGACGGAGCGGAATTTCCGCTCCGTCCAAAGCGCTGTGGTTCCGGACCGTGGAACCACAGCCTCAGAATGAGTTAATGCAGCAAGTCAATATTTGCAGTGTTGACCCTTCTGCTTCAGGACCTCTGCAATTCTCCCTGGCATGCTCTCAATCAACTTCTGGACCAAATCCTGACTGATAGCAGTCCATTCTTGCACAATCAATGCTTTCATTTTGTCAGAATTTTTAGGTTTTTCTTTGTCCACCCGTCTCTTGATGATTGACCACAAGTTCTCAATGGGATTAAGATCTGGGGAGTTTCCAGTCCATGGACCCAAAATTTCTATGTTTTGTTCCCTGAGCCATTTAGTTATCACCTTTGCTTTATGGCAAGGTGCTCCATCATGCTGGAAAAAGCATTGTTGATCGCCAAACTGCTCTTGGAGGGTTGGGAGAAGTTGCTCTTGGAGGACATTCTGGTACCATTCTTTATTCATGGCTGTGTTTTTAGGCAAGACTGTGAGAGAGCCGATTCCCTTGGCTGAGAAGCAACCCCACACATGAATGGTTTCAGGATACTTAACAGTTGGCATTAGACAAGACTGGTGGTAGCGCACACCTTGTCTTCTCCGAATGAGGCGTTTTCCTGATGTCCCAAACAATCGAAAAGGGGATTCATCAGAGAAAATAACTTTACCCCAGTCCTCAGCAGTCCACTGCCTGTACCTTTTGCAGAATATAAGTCTGTCCATGATGTTTTTTTCTGGAGAGAAGTGACTTCTTTGCTGCCCTCCTTGAGACCAGGCCTTGCTCCAAGAGTCTCCGCCTCACAGTGCGTGCAGATGCACTCACAACTGCCTGCTGCCATTCCTGAGCAAGCTCTGCACTGCTGGTAGCCCGATCCCACAGCTGAAACACTTTTAAGAGACGGTCCTGGCGCTTGCTGGTCTTTCTTGGGCGCCCTGGAGCCTTTTTGGCAACAATGGAACCTCTCTCCTTGAAGTTCTTGATGATGCGATAGATTGTTGACTGAGGTGCAATCTTTCTAGCTGCAATACTCTTCCCTGTTAGGCCATTTTTGTGCATTACAATGATGTCTGCACGTGTTTCTTTAGAGATAACCATGGTTAACAGAAGAGAAACAATGATGCCAAGCACCAGCCTCCTTTTAAAGTGTCCAGTGGTGTCATTCTTACTTAATCATGACAGATTGATCTCCAGCCATGTCCTCATCAACACCCACACCTGTGTTAATGGAGTAATCACTGAAAAGAGGTTAGCTGGTCCTTTTAAGGCAGGGCTGCAATGATGTTGAAATGTGTTTTGGGGGATAAAGTTCATTTTCTAGCCAAATATTGACTTTACAAGTAATTGCTGTTAAGCTGATCACTCTTTATAACATTCTGGAGTATATGCAAATTGCCATTAGAAAAAGTGAAGCAGTAGACTTTGTAAAAATTAATATTTGTGTCATTCTCAAAACTTTTGGCCGTGACCTCAAAAATTACTTCTCAATAGAACACCAATAGCAGAGATAATTTCTTTGCTACTCAGTAACATAGACCATAAAACATTTTGGAGTATAAAAAATATATATAGTCAGTAGCTGAAGAGCCTGGCTTTGCCCGGGCATAGTAAATAACTGCCATCCTGCTCTCTCCCTCCTCCAAAGCCCCGCTCTCCACTCGCTGTCCTGCTCTCTCCCTCCGAAGCCCAGCTCTACACCCTCCGTCCCGCATTCTCCCTCAGCAGCCCCTGTCTCCACTTGCCATCCCGCTGTCTCCCTTAGCAGCCACTGCCTCCACTGGCCATCCCGCTCTCTCCCTCAGCAGCCCCTGTCTCCACTGGCCATCCTGCTGTCTCCCTCAGCAGCCCCTGTCTCCACTGGCCATCCCGCTCTCTCCCTCAGCAGCCCCTGTCTCCACTGGCCATCCCTCTGTCTCCCTCAGCAGCCCCTGTCTCCACTGGCCATCCCGCTGTCTCCCTCAGCAGCCCCTGTCTCCACAGGTCATCCCGCTGTCTCCCTCAGCAGCCCCTGTCTCCACTGGCCATCCCGCTGTCTCCGTCAGCAGCCCCTGTCTCCACTGGCCATCCCGCTGTCTCCCTCAGCAGCCCCTGTCTCCACTGGCCATCCCGCTGTCTCCCTCAGCAGCCCCTGTCTCCACAGGCCATCCCGCTCTCTCCCTCAGCAGCCCCTGTCTACACTGGCCATCCCGCTGTCTTCCTCCGCGGCTCAGCTCTCCATCCACCATCACACTCTCTCCTTCTGCAGCCTCACTCTCCCATCGCCGTCCCACATCCTGCCTCCCCTCCACAACCTCGCTTTCTCCCTCAGCAGCCCCTGTGTCTACTGGCCGTCCCCGCTCTCTCCCTCCGCAGCCCCTGTCTCTGCTGGCTGTCCCGCTCTCTCCCTCCACAGCCCCACTCTCCACTAGCCATCCTGCTCTCTCCATTCACAGCCCCTGTCTCCGCTGGCCATCCTGCTCTCTCCCTCAGCAGCCCAGCTCTCCACCCACATACCGCTCTCTCCCTTAACATCCCTGCTCTCCACCCGCTATCACGCTCTCTCCTTCCGCAGCTCTCTCCATGTGTCGTCCCACTTTATCCCTCCGTAGACCCGCTCTCCATCTGTGTCCCGCTCTCCCTCCACAGCCCCTGTCAGGGATTTGTCTATCCCACTTCTGACACCAATATGTCAGGAATCGGGGGGAAGTTTTGCCCCCAGTTGTCACAACTTTTGTTTCTACTTTCAGTTCTGGTTTGGAACTTTCAGCTCTCTGGCGCCCCCTTACCTTTAGGTCATTCAGTGAACTGCACCTAGGTTAAGTAGTCGCCGGAAAGGCTGTCTGGTCGCGTCCTGGTTATTGAGCACTCTGCAGTGAGGGTGGTATGTATATCACCAGTCTCAGGCAGGCAATACACACATAAACTTCCGATTCGTCACTGCCGGGGTTCCCCAATACCAACGGGACACTCTGCTACCACCAGTTCCTCGTTTGATATCAGAGACAATATCGGGTCAGGAACCAACCCACTAGTTAGTGTAATTTGGCGCGGAGGACGTGTTGGTTCTATCATAGAGCCAAAAGAACAAACTAGTAATTTTATAAGTTTACTCCAGAAAAGATAGGCAGTGTTTACAAATATACAAAAGATATTACAAAAGGAGACAAAATACAGTATATACAAACGGTTACAAATAAAAGAGGATTAAGATAAGAAACGTACTCTATCTCAGTCGCACATATGAAGTGTTGATAAAGGGGAGGGGGGTTCCCAAAGGCAAAGATTCAGTCCACAGCATGGATGTTGGCTGTCCTCCCCCAGGTACTGAACACCTTCCAGATTGAGTATCTGAGCTTTATACCTTTGCCCAAAACCAAGGGACTCCCCCCTTGGTGACCTCACTTAGTGGGCTGGGTACCCCCACTTTGGAAAGTTATTGAATGCATAGAAGCTATGTCATGGGCTGCAGCTGTCACTGATGGGGGTTCAGACATGTATTTTATAGCATGCTGTATACGGTTGAGTGCACATGGGGATTTTTGAAGAATTTTATTTCATAAATCAGTAGTACACATAAAAATAAGCAACTTCGTAATAGTAATAGTAATTATCAGAGAACAATGACTCATAACATAGTGACTGCACCACTAAACTGTTACTACATAAAAAAAATCTATAGAGAAGACTAATATGTCCACCATACAGTGATCATATAGGGGTAGATGCCAGCACTACAGACTGTAGGCGTGATTACAGTACAGCTATTTATAGTGACCTCTCTGATTGGAGTCGATCACTTTTTCTGACTTTTCTGACAACTTTTCTCTGCAGAGTTTGTAGCAAATACACATTTTACCTCTCACATTTCTAGCACCATCCCCATCTATCAACAAATTACAAAAATGTCTTTTCTTAATGTCCACCCTAATTCTGTGGCTCAAGTAATAATGTTCACTGAGTGTGCCCATCAAGGAATGCCCCCCAGAGTGCTTCATGAAGTAGTACTGCCCCCAGCGTGCCCTTCACTAATAATGCCCCTAAGTGCCCCCTCCAGTAGTAATGACCCCAGCCAGTAATAAAGCCCTGAGAGTGCCCTTCAGTAATAATGCCTTCAAAGTGCTACAAACAGTAATTATACCCCCTGTGCGCCCCATCCAATAATACTTGTCCCCAGAGTCCCCTTCCAGTAATAATGCCCGGTGAGTGCTCCCTTCAAGCAATAATTGCCCCGTACAGTACCAATTCAGTAATAATGCCCCTTCCAATATTTCTTGAGTGCCCCATACAGTAGTAATGCCCCTTCAGAGTACCCCATCGAACTGGAAGTTATAAAGAACTTCAACCTACTCGGATTAATGATGAATCAAGATGCAACGACGACACAAGGAGAATATATCTGGGAAAATCAACAATGAAGTCACTGAACAAGGTCTTCAAATTGAGGAACTTTTATTGGCATTGAAGACCTGGCTCGTACATAATCTGATGATTTCTGTTCTAACATACAAATGTGAAACTGGGACAATAAAGAAACAAGACAGAAGACGAATCGACACCTTCGAATTGTGGTGCTGGAGAAGGATGTTATCAATATTATGGATGGGAAGGAGAGCAAACAAATCAATTTTGGAACAAATCAAGCCAGACTCGAAGCAAGGATCACCAAGCTACGACTTGTCTACATTGGACACATCATACGAAGAGAGTGATCACTGGAGAAGGCCATCATAGGCGGAAAAACAGAAGGAACAAGGTGAAGAGGAAGACTAACAACCCGATGCTTTGATACTATCAAGATAATGGCGGAGAAGACCTGGTGGTCCTATCTAGGCTGCACAAGATCGATCTTCCTAAAGAGTGTTCATTAGTGATGAGTGAGCACTAAAATGCTCGGGTGCTCATTGCTCGGGTCGAGCAAATTGGAATACTCGAGTGCTCGACCCGAGCAACGAGCACAATGTAAGTCTATGGGAAAACCGAGCATTTTGGCCGCTGGTCCTTTTAGGGTCTAAAAACGTCTAAAATTGATGGAAACACTGCTCAAATAACATGGGGACATCATGGAGAAAGCCCCTGGAAGAATTTCTGACACCCAGGTTACAGCTGTGAACAATGTTGTCAGAGTCCTACGCCACTTTTACAGACTCACAATAAAACATACAAAAACAAAACCAAAATGAATTTTCCAGGGAAATATGTCAAGGAACATCCTTTCCAGGGTAATGACTTTTATATAAGGCAAAATAATTAACCCAAAGTAAAAAAGCTCCTCCACCACTTGGGCTATGTGCACAGGTAGCGTTTTTGATGCGTTTTTCAACTTTACCATTGCTTTCACCCAAGACAAATGCATTCACTGGGAAATGTCATTTTAACATTTTACAACCTTAACTGGTCATGTGGAGTGTGACACATAAGCAGACATATCTTGTTTCATTTATGAAGGAGGGACTCTGAAAGTCACAAAGTCTATTTTTATAGGGGCATCAGTCGGCCCTCACTTTTCTTAGAGAGCCATCAGCTGGCTATGTTTTCTTGTTCCCATTATTAAACAGTGGGTCCCTTATACTGTTATTGCGTATGCAGTGAGTGGTTGGGTGTCACGCTGTATAGCAGATATATATATGTGATGACAGTAATCTATATCAAAAGGGCAACATACTATATAACATGCGCATAGATATATGATAACATAGAATTACCTGACAGAATGTCCAGTGGGTCAATACGGAATTCGTTATACGCTGTCTCCGGCTAGAGGGTGACCGGGGTCTATGCTGACCCTAAACTGGGGTCCTAACTAATCCCTCTACCTGGAGGTACTGTTAAAGGTACAGAGGTCCAGGCCACCAGCGTAAACCCTGTCTCCTATCAATCCCTGCCAACTGTAATCTAGTCCTAAGAAGGACCCTGATTACCACCAAAGGGAATGAACAGGTAACGGTTAATAAACAGAAAGACATACAAGAAAGACAAGAAATAACGTAAATAAAGTCTTACATACAACACTCACACACAGTAGGAACACCTAAGGTCTCAGAGATAAACTATAAGCTATAAGAGTAAAAACAACTAAGGAACTCTTAGCTTAAGTATTCTCAGAACCGATCCAGTCTGCTAGACTACATGAATGCTTTCACCGGCATCTAACAAGCAGACTGGCAGGTATATGAAGGAATCTAATTAGAACATAATCAAAAGCAGCCGGGCGAGGCTGGACCTAGTCTTAGCAAAGAGCTAGGTAAAATTAACTCCCTCATTACCAAACACAAAGAAACAGCAACTCAGCTGTGAGAAGTCAGAGTGTGTAATCGCGACGATCCTTGTGGCGATACACCCATGACATTGGGCTGCCAAAAATTTAGACGCACCCCAACAACCCTTTGAACAGATGTCATGGATGACCACATGCAAGCAAAGTTGCAAGTATTCATTTGGAACTCCCATACTTTTTGCCTACGCATTGAATGCAAAGCATGCCCTGTCCCAAAGTTACACGCACCCCAATAACCCTTTGAAGCCACGTACTGGATGGCCACATTAAAACCAAACTTCCCATTAAGCTTTATTTGGTACTGCCATACTGTTTGTCTAGGCATTGAATGCAAGGCCTGCCCTACCCCTACGTTACCCGCACCCCAATAACCCTTTGAACCAACGTACTGGATGGCCACCTGAAAGCATTGTTCCTAGTAATTTGGTACTCCCATATTGTTTGGCTACGCAGTGAATTGTTGAGCCTGAAAAACCTGCATTGGAGAATGTCAGTGTTGAGGATGAAGACCCGGCAGTGGAAGAATATCATTATGGAGTCTGGAAAACCTGCAGTAGATAATTTCAGTGTTGAGGCTGAAGAACCTTTATTGTAGCATTGCAGTGTTGAGGAAGAACACCCGGCAGTGGAGCATTTCAGTGTTGAGCCAGAAGAACCTGCAGTGGACAGTTGCAGTGTTGAGGCTGAAGACCCGGCAGTGGAGAGTTGCAGTGTTGAGGCTGAAGACGCGGCAGTGGAGAGTTGCAGTGTTGAGGCTGAGGACCCAGCAGTGGAGAGTTGCAGTGTTGAGGCTGAAGACCCGGCAGTGGAGAGTTGCAGTGTTAAGGCTGAAGACCCGGTAGTGGAGAGTTGCAGTGTTGAGGATGAACACACAGCAGTGGAGCATTACAATGTTGACACCGAAGAACCTACATTATAGCATAGCAGTTTTGAGGAAGAACACCCAGCAGTGGAGCATTTCAGTGTTGAGCCTGAAGAACCAGCTGTGGAGAATTGCAATGTTGAGGCTGAAGAACCTGCATTGGTGAATTGCAGTGGTGAGGCTGACGATCCAGCATTGTAACATTGCAGTGTTGAGGCTGAAGAACTGGCAGTGGAGAATTGCATTGTTGAAGATGAACAACCAACAAAGTTCACAATATTAGTAAGTGGGTCTCCCGTACTGTTTGCCTATGCAGTGAATGCAAGGCCTGCTCCAAATTTTGATGCACCCAAATACCACTTTGAAGAGACGTGGAGGCAGTCCTGTTAAAAATCTGTTTCTATTACAAAGGAGCGGGTCTCCTATACTTGTAATGCCCATACAGTAAGTGTATGGGCCGACAAACATTTTCCCCTGGGGGGTACACATCGACCAACTGTATAAATATTTTTTGTTCCGGACATCATAAACACCGTTGCAAAACAATATAGCGGCTGTTGCATCACATAACACGTTAACCCTCATCCTCTAGTGGTGGTGTCTGAAGAGACGTGGAGAAAAATGTCTGCCCAGTTTAAAGGAGCGGGTCTCTTATACTTGGAATTCCCATTCACTAAGGGCCTCGTCACACGCTTCAATGTCCCAGCGATCCCGCCAACGATCCGACGTGGATGGGATCGCTGGGACATCGTTAGCTGATCGCTGGTGAGCTGTCACATGGGCAGACTCACCAGCGATCAGGATCAGCGAGCACGCTGGTATCCAGGGTAAACATCGGGTAACTAAGCGCTGCGCGGCGCTTAGTTACCCGATGTGTACCCTGGATACCAGTTCCCAGCTTCTGCTGTACCGCGCTGGGAGCTGGTATCCAGGGTACACATCGGGTAACTAAGCGCTGCGCTTAGTTACCCGATGTGTACCCTGTTTACCAGCTCCCAGCTTCTGCTGTACAGCGCTGGGAGCTCGCTGATCGTTGGTCTCCCGCTGTCACACACAGCAATGCGCGCTGGCCAGCGGGACACCAACGATGAAAAAATGGTCTAGGCCATTCAACGACGATCAGCGATATCCAGCAGGGGGGCCGGTCGTCACTGCGTGTCACATGTAGCGAGATCACTGGCTAGGTCACTGCTGCATCACAAAATTGGTGACGCTAGCGGTCTCGCTTAGTGTGACGGGGGCTTAAGTGTATGGACTGACAAATATTTCCCCCTGGGGGTTACACATCAACATACTGTCTAAATATTTTTTTTAAAAGGGCATTAAAAACACCCTTTTACAAAATAAGCTGGCTGTTGTATCACGGACCACGGTCACCATGTTGATCTAGTGGTGGTGGATGATAAGGATGAGGAGAAAGAGGAGGATAACACACCAAATAGCCAAACTCAGGAAGCGTATACCCATGTGTGGGTGTGAAGAGGTGCATGGTAATACACCTCCCAAATAAAGACACTTGTCATGCCGCTCTCACCGCATTCCTCTGGCGCCGGGGATCAGCACTCGACGTCATCACTTCCGGTATCGCGGCAGGTCAGTGGGTTTTGTCGAGTGCGCATGCGCACCTCCCGCGCTTGACTCTGTGGCTGTTCACTCGACTCCTGGTCCCTGTCCATGTTCTGATAAAACTGTCCCAGAACTTTGCCAGTGTTCTCCTGCCTCAGCTCAAATGGAGTTGTATCTCTCTCGCCTGTACTCCTTGGTTGTCCAACTAACTATGTCCTCTGCTGCCAGCGTTTTTAGATTCTGCAACAATGGCCCTCTGGTACTGCAACATTTTAGTACACCTGTCTGCCTCTGGAATAAGAGATTGAAAGTTCTCCTTGTAGCGTGGGTCTAGAAGTGTCACCAACCAGTAAAGAGTGTCAGAGCAAATTTTGATAATGCGAGGGTCAAGGGAAAGGCAGCGCAACATAAAGTCTGTCATGCGTGCCAGACTGCTGACAGGCAAGACTTCCGGGTACTCACCAACAGGACGACTGACCATGCTGTCCTCCTCCCTGTCCTCAGGCCCTCCACGCTGAACAGATGGTATGACAGTTGTGCTTGTAGTGTGTTGTGAATGGGTTTGAGATGAGTTCTGAGCAGAGGCTCCCTCTAGTGGTTACAAGCGGTACTAGTGAGGACTGGGAATCAGGTGTTACTGATTGGTCTTATATAAGGGAGTCATTTTCCCATCAGGGTTGCCGGTGATCAATTGTTCTGGTCTGAATCCTTCTTTCCAGTTTCCCTTGTAGCCTGCTGTGTCGTGTCTGCATCTCCTGCTATCAGATAAGACAATTTCTTATTTTGTGTTTTTGCTATATTTTTGCATTTTGTCCTGCACTTCTGTGGGGGCCTTCTGGGTCCCCTCCGGGGCTTTTGCCCTCTCAGTTTAGTCCAGCCACTGTGTTTTGTACTTTTGCTTTTTCCAGTTTTTTTTTTCAGTGGCTGCTGTTTTGATTTTTTTACACCAGAGAACTAATTTAGGTGGTAGAGGTCGTGTGATCTCAGGTGATTTTGAAATTAGTAGAGTTGGTGTTTTTTCAGGGTTTTCTGAGATTGCAGTAAGTACCCTTCCTATCCTTTTCTATTTAGATAGTTTGGGCCCCAGCGTTTGCTCATACTATTTTCTTTCTGTGTCAGTATTTCCTCTTGTCTAACCGCCATTACATGTTTGGGGGCTTTCTATTATCTTTGGGGTTCTGCTCCGGGGCAGATAGCTTTCCTATTTCTATCTTTAGGTGTAGTTAGTTTCTCAGGCTGTGACGAGGCGTCTAGGACCAACGTAGGAACGCTCCACGGCTGCCTCTAGTTGCGGTGGTTAGTCAGGGTACTGCAATCTCATAGATTCCAACTGCTCTGGTGTATTTCCTTTTTTACCTGCACTCCTCAGCTACCGTAACAGAACAGTATCACCGGCCATAAAAATTGTATGGTACTCACAGAAGGGAAAAAATATTTTGAAGGAAGAAAAGTTGTCAGAGATATTTTTCTGTTTGTTGCATTTTTTTTTTTTTTTTTTTCCCTCTGTATCTCTGGGTGCTGGGGAGGATCTTTTCTCCCAATGGAGTTTGCACAGTTGTCTGGCCGTGTGGATCAGCTTGCCACTGAGGTTCAGAGTATTGCTGCATATCTTGCTAGGTTGCCTGTTGTGGAACCTAGGATCCCCATGCCAGATTTGTTTTTAGGGGATCGAGCTAAGTTTCAGAATTTCAAAAATAATTGTAAATTGTTTTTTGCCTTAAAATCTAAGTCCTCAGGAAACGCAGCGCAGCAGGTTCAAATTATCATCTCTCTCCTGCGCGGCGATCCTCAGGATTGGGCTTTTTCCCTGATACCTGGGGATCCTGTTTTGAGTGATGTTGATGCATTTTTTCAGGCTTTGGGGTTATTGTACGATGAGCCTAATGTCACTGATCAAGCTGAAAAAGCCTTGTTGGCATTAAATCAGGGGCTTGATGACGCTGAGTTATACTGTCAGAGATTCCGTAGGTGGGCAGTCCTGACCAAATGGAATGACGACGCTTTGGCGGCCCTTTTCCGGAAGGGTCTGTCGGATAATGTAAAGGATGTTATGGTGGGATTCCCTGTCCCCTCTGGTCTCAATGATTCTATGTCATTAGCGATTCAAATTGACAGACGTTTGCGTGAGCGGAGAAGTATGCGTGGAGTGGTGTTGCCTTGTGAGCCAGCTGCTGAGCCCATGCAGTGTGATGGAGTGGTGTCTGGGGCACAGCGTCATGAGTTTTGAAAGCGCAATGGGTTATGTTTCTACTGTGGTGATGCCTCTCATGCTATTTCAGTCTGCCCTAAGCGGGGAAGACATTTTGCACGCTCAGTTGTCTTGGGTAGTGTTCAGACTAAGTTTTTATTAACTGTCACTCTGATATGCTCTCTGTCCTCATTTTCTGCTCAGGCTTTCGTTGATTCTGGAGCAGCTATTAACCTGATGGATTATGATTTTGCTAAACGTTGTGGGTTTCCCTTGATACCCCTACAGAAGTCTATTCCCCTACTGGGGATCGATTCTACCCCTTTGGCTGAGAATAAACCCCAGTTTTCTACTCAGGTGATAATGAGGGTTGAACCTGATCACCAGGAGTGCTGCAAATTTTTGGTTCTATATAATCTGCATGACATTATTGTGCTGGGTTTCCCTTGGTTACAGTCTCATAATCCTGTTTTGGATTGGAAATCTGTGTCTGTAACCAGTTGGGGCTGCCAATGTGTTAATACCAACACTCCTGTTTTTTCTGCCTCCCCCCAGGCTGAGGATGTTCCTGACTTTTTGTTTGATTTTTCTGATGTGTTTAGCGAAAGTAAATCTGCATCCTTACCTCCCCATAGGAGCTATGACTGCGCTATTGAATTAGTGCCAGGTAGTAAATTCCCTAAAGGTCGCCTTTTTAACTTGTCTGTACCTGAACATGACGCTATGCGGTCTTATATCAAGGAATCATTGGAGAAGGGTCATATCAGACCATCCTCTTCACCCTTAGGTGCCGGTTTTTTCTTTGTGGCCAAAAAAGATGGTTCATTAAGGCCGTGTATTGATTATCGTCTCTTGAACAATATTACTGTGAAATATCAATACCCGTTACCCTTGATTTCTGACCTGTTTTCCAGGGTGAAAAACGCTACTTGGTTTACCAAGCTTGACCTCAGGGGGGCGTATAACCTTATTCGCATTAAGCACGGGGATGAATGGAAGACGGCATTTAACACCCCTGAAGGGCATTTTGAGTACCTTGTGATGCCCTTTGGGCTCACTAATGCTCCTTCCGTCTTCCAGTCCTTCATGAATGACATTTTCAGGGATTTTGTGGACAAGTTTCTGATTGTTTATTTGGATGATATCTTGATTTTTTCTAATGACTGGGACTCTCATGTGAAACATGTTCGAACTGTATTCCAGATTTTGAGAGAGAATGCTCTGTATGTGAAGGGATCAAAGTGTCTTTTTGGCGTACAGAAGATCTCATTTCTGGGATTCATTTTGTCCCCATCTGTTATTGAAATGGACCCGGTCAAGGTTCAGGCCATCTGTGATTGGGTCCAACCTACTTCATTAAAGGCTCTTCAGAGATTTTTGGGTTTTGCCAATTTTTATCGTAAATTTATTGGTAATTTCTCGGTTATTGTTAAACCATTAACTGATTTGACCAGAAAGGGTTCTGATGTGGTGAATTGGCCTCCTGAGGCAGTCTCTGCGTTTCAGGAACTTAAGCAGAGATTCACTTCTGCTCCTGTTCTACGGCAGCCTGATGTTTCTCTGCCATTTCAGGTGGAGGTTGATGCCTCTGAAATTGGGGCAGGTGCCGTTTTGTCCCAAAAAGATCCAGAGACCTCTAAAAGTAACCCTTGTGCCTTTTTCTCTCGAAAATTTTCTCCAACTGAACGTAATTATGACGTGGGTAATCGGGAGTTATTGGCCATGAAGTGGGCTTTTGAAGAGTGGAGACATTGGCTGGAGGGAGCCAAACATCAGGTGGTGGTCCTTACGGACCATAAGAATCTGGTCTATCTGGAATCTGCCAAGCGACTCAATCCTAGACAGGCCAGGTGGGCCTTGTTTTTCACACGTTTTAATTTTGTGGTTTCCTTTCTTCCTGGCACTAAGAATGTTAAGGCGGATGCCCTCTCGAGGAGTTTCCTTGCGGACTCTCCTGAGCTATCTGATCCCTCTGTTATTTTGAAGGAGGGTGTAGTTCTTTCCGCCATCTCGCCCAATTTGAGACTTGCTCTGGAGGGGTGTCAGGAGGATAGGCCCGAGCGCTGCCCTGTTGGAAAATTGTTTGTCCCGGACCAATGGAAAAAGAGTGTGATGTCTGAGATTCATTGTTCCGCATTGGCTGGGCATCCCGGAATTTTTGGTACCAGAGACTTGGTTAGCCGGTCCTTTTGGTGGTCTACCTTGTCTCGCGATGTCAGGGAATTTGTGCAGTCCTGCGGGACTTGCTCTCGCTCCAAGCCTTGCTCTCGCTCTAGTGGTTTGTTGATGCCATTGCCTGTGCCCAAGAGACCATGGACCCATATCTCTATGGATTTCATTTCCGATCTTCCTGTTTCTCAGAGAATGACCACCATCTGGGTAATTTGTGATAGGTTTTCCAAAATGATACATCTTGTGCCATTACCTAAGTTGCCTTCCTCCTCTGAATTGGTGCCGTTGTTCCTTCAGCACGTGGTTCGTTTACACGGCATTCCTGAGAACATTGTGTCTGACAGAGGAGTCCAGTTTGTTTCCAGATTTTGGAGGACTTTTTGTTCTAAACTGGGTGTTCAATTGTCTTTCTCCTCGGCATTTCATCCTCAGACCAATGGTCAAACTGAGAGAACAAACCAGACATTGGAGACTTATCTAAGATGCTTTGTGTCTGCTGATCAGGATGACTGGGTCTCTTTTTTGCCTTTGGCTGAGTTTGCTCTTAATAATAGGGCTAGCTCTGCCACTTTGATGTCTCCGTTTTTCTGTAATTCTGGGTTTCACCCTCGATTTTCTTCAGGACAGACGGAGGCTTCTGTCTGTCCAGGTGTTGACTCTGTTGTTGAGTGTATGCAGCAGATTTGGGACCAGGTAGTGGAGAGGTTGTCCCTCTCTCAGGAGAGGGCCCAGCGGTTTGCTAACCGGCATAGGACTGATGGTCCTCGGTTTAAAGTGGGGGACTTGGTCTGGTTGTCCTCAAAGAATATTCCTATGAGAGTAGCATCTCCTAAATTTAAGCCTAGGTTCATTGGACCTTATAAGATCATGGAGATTATTAATCCTGTTTCTTTTCGTTTGCTTCTTCCAGGGACATTTAAGATCCATAACGTGTTCCACAAGTCCTTGTTGAAGAGGTTTGTTGAGCCAGTGGTTCCTGCTGCTGTGCCTCCTGACCCTGTTTTAGTTGAGGGCAATCTGGAGTATGTGGTTGAGAAAATATTGGATTCTCGTTTTTCTAGACGAAGACTCCAGTATTTGGTTAAATGGAGAGGTTATGGTCAGGAAGACAATTCTTGGGTGTTTGCTTCGGACATCCATGCTAGGAGACTTATCCGTGCGTATCATAGAACTCATCCTGACCGACCTGGTTGCTCAAATGAGGGTTCGGTGACCCCTCCTCAAGGGGGGGGGTACTGTTGTGAATGGGTTTGAGATGAGTTCTGAGCAGAGGCTCCCTCTGGTGGTTACAAGCGGTACTAGTGAGGACTGGGAATCAGGTGTTACTGATTGGTCTTATATAAGGGAGTCATTTTCCCATCAGGGTTGCCGGTGATCAATTGTTCTGGTCTGAATCCTTCTTTCCAGTTTCCCTTGTAGCCTGCTGTGTCGTGTCTGCATCTCCTGCTATCAGATAAGACAATTTCTTATTTTGTGTTTTTGCTATATTTTTGCATTTTGTCCTGCACTTCTGTGGGGGCCTTCTGGGTCCCCTCCGGGGGCTTTTGCCCTCTCAGTTTAGTCCAGCCACTGTGTTTTGTACTTTTGCTTTTTCCAGTTTTTTTTTTCAGTGGCTGCTGTTTTGATTTTTTTACACCAGAGAACTAATTTAGGTGGTAGAGGTCGTGTGATCTCAGGTGATTTTGAAATTAGTAGAGTTGGTGTTTCTTCAGGGTTTTCTGAGATTGCAGTAAGTACCCTTCCTGTCCTTTTCTATTTAGATAGTTTGGGCCCCAGCGTTTGCTCATACTATTTTCTTTCTGTGTCAGTATTTCCTCTAGTCTAACCGCCATTACATGTTTGGGGGCTTTCTATTATCTTTGGGGTTCTGCTCCGGGGCAGATAGCTTTCCTATTTCTATCTTTAGGTGTAGTTAGTTTCTCAGGCTGTGACGAGGCGTCTAGGACCAACGTAGGAACGCTCCACGGCTGCCTCTAGTTGCGGTGGTTAGTCAGGGTACTGCAATCTCATAGATTCCAACTGCTCTGGTGTATTTCCTTTTTTACCTGCACTCCTCAGCTACCGTAACAGAACAGTAGTGCAGTCTATAGCGCATGAAAGTAGCTCCTGTTCTTCCTCCTCCTCTTCCTCATTGTCAACCAATCCACGTTGAGATGACATGAGGCTGCGCTGTGTGTAATCACCCTGTTGGGTTCCTTGCTCAAAATCTGCCCAGTCATGTTACACGCACCACATAATCTGTTCCTTTTCCTGGTCTTCAAAAGTTGGGACGTTTGTGTCACGGGGTTACCACGACAGTGTGGAGCCAGAAGACCGCAGCGTCTGATTGCTCCTACCCCGGCGCTGAGAAGAAGCACTTGTCCTTTATTTTAAATGTGTTTATTCCTTCTGGCAGAACATGGGTTAATCAGCCATGTTGGAAATCCCTATGTTCACAACTGAGCTCGGTTAGCCACTCCCTTCCCCTTTATAATCTGGGCTCTTTTACAAATCCTTGTCAGAGCTAGCATTTTCTGCATGGCTAACGGAGGGAGAGGAGTTCTTATAAGAAGGAGAGTTGGAGGAGTTATTAGCGACTGTTGCTTGGTTTGTATGTGTGGTAATTCCTTATCTTTCTCTATTTTGGTTTATTCCCCTACCTCGAAGCCCTGATGCATTCCTCTGTTATATGTGAGTGAATATTGTGTATGCCTGGAGTTTTCTGATAACCGTTGTTTGTGTTGCCTTGTTTGTCGGGTTGGTGTATTATGATGCACAGTAGCACCCCCTCCTCCCTGGGTGGGTGAAGAGAACAGATGGATGGCTAACTAAGGAGATAAGGCAAGAAGTATCCTGGGGAGTAGGGCGAGCTAGGGCGCCCCCTAGTGTTAGGTACAGGGAAGGAGCCCCTGGTCCCCGGGTCACCCGACAGATGGGAAATCTTAATATTCAGCACCAGATATTGTGGACAATTGTAGCTTCAGCTTTGTGGGAACAGTTTGGGGAAGATGCTTTTCTGTTCCCCATGACTGTGTCCAGTGCACAGGGTCCATACAGACATAGAGAGGAGACCATGAGCGGCTGCACAGAGCCCGGATCCCAGTCCCATCCAACAGTATTAATGGATATTGTGAGCCCGGACAACTCCAAATCAGGGTCTGACCTGACAAATGCTTTTTGAATGAAGGGGCAAAAATCCCCACAGATGCCTCCAAAATCTTGAGGTGGATGTGGGGGCACATACTTGTTCCATATTAATGTCTATGGATGTAGATGAGGACAGGAAAGCCCGGAGGTGGATGTGGGGGGCACCTACTTTTCTCTACATTAATGTCTATGGATGTAAATGAGACAGCGAAGCCCCCGGAGGTAAATGGGGGCACATACTTTTCTCCATATTAATGTCTATGGATGTAGATTGAGGACAGAGAAGCCCCCGGAGGTGAGGGAACTGTGGGTGGGCCACAATACTTTCTCCATATTAATGTCTATGGATGCTAGATGAGGACAGAGAAGCACCCCCTGGAGGTGGGATGGGGGATGTGGGGCACATACTTTCTCCATATTAATGTCTATGATGTAGATGAGGACAGAGAAGCCCCCGGAGGTGGATGTGGGGGGCACATACTTTCTCCATATTAATGTCTATGGATGTAAATGATGACAGCGAAGCCCCCGGAGGTAAATGAGGGCACATACTTTTCTCCATATTAATGTCTATGGATGTAGATTGAGGACCGAGAAGCCCCTGGAGGTCGACGTGGGGGCACAAGGAATATACCTTACATTTTCTGAAGCCTTGCACATCTCTGCTCAGTGTCTTCGTGCTATAAGGATACAGTCAGTCTATATATGATTATATCTCTAGTATCTGTGTATAAGGAAACAGTCAGTGTATCTGTAGTATAAGGAAACAGTCAGTGTAACTGTAGTATAAGCATACAGTCGGTGTTTCTGTAGTATATGGATACTGTCGGTGTTTCAGTAGTGTAAGGATCCAGTCGGTGTATCTGTAGTGTAAGGATACAGTCGGTGTACAGTGAGTATGGGAAGAATTCAGACCCCTTTAAATTTTTCACTCTTTGTTTCATTGCAGCCATTTGGTTAATTAAAAAAAGTTCATTTTTTTTCTCATTAATGTACACTCTGCACCCCATCTTGACTGAAAAAAAACAGAAATGTAGACTGTGAAGAAACGAGATTGTATATTAATTTCCCAGACAACCATGTTTTTGCAAACCCAGAAGAATTGACTTTTTATCTGTATAATGGCTTGTGGACTTAAGTGTTTGTCTGGCGGGTCAAGAAGACAGACTTGCATAACATGTAACATACTGTGTAAGTTTTAGTGACTTGTACATAGTGTGTGTTCATCTTTGTTTATTGTGTGCTGATATGCTAATTGGGTAATGTATTCTATAACCAGTTTGTTGACTTCAAAGGTAGATAGGAAAAGGATGTGAGGGTGGACGGTAGGACACTGGGTAAATCTAAAAATAGATAACCTGCTTCGGGTATAAGAGAGACTTCTTTTCTTCTGGTTGGTGTGACTCTTTAGGATCTCAGCTCAGGATACCTCAGACCCGGCTGAAAGAACACAGGACTGCTCTCGGTTATCTCCCTACGCTTGTCATTACCTTCTCTCTGCGTGCGTATCACAGGTGGAGTAGCGACCCTGGGAGCTCGGACATAACATCTACCATTATCTCGGCTAGTTAGCGGAAGGGTGAGACCCTGTAATGTGCACCATTTTGGGGTAATTGCTGGGATTGTTCTGTTTGCTATTGGGTGTTGTGGTTTAATAAAGTATTACCACATTGTTTTACCCTAACCCTGTGTTTTTGTGTAGTGTATTGCCCATGTAGTGTATTGCCCACCAGGAGATAGAGCGGGCGTTCAGTGGTATGAGCCCTGCTCCATGCAGTCTTGCTAAAGGCAGCCGGGCCAGCGGATGAGAGCACCCACTAAACCCGTTTCTCCACATAGACATTTTTGCAAATTTATTAAAAAAGAAAAACTGAAATATCACATGGACATAAGCATTCAGACCCTTTGCTCAGTAGTGAGTAGAAGCACCTTTTGAGCTAGTACAGGCATGAGTCTTCTTGGGAATGATACAAGTTTTTCACCCCTGGATTTGAGGATCCTCTGCCATTCTTCCTTGTAGATCCTCTCCAGTTCCGTCAGGTTGGATGGTGAACGTTGGTGGACGGCCATTTTCAGGTCTCTCCAGAGATGCTCAATTGGGTTTAGGTCAGGGCTCTGGCTGGGCCGGTCAAGAATGGTCACAGAGTTGTTCTGAAGCCACTCCTTTGTTATTTTAGCTGTGTGCTCAGGGTCATTGTCTTGTTGGAAGGTGAACCTTCGGCCAAGTCTGAGGTCCAGAGCACTCTGGAAGAGGTTTTCATCCAGGATATCTCTGTACTTGGCCGCATTCATGTTTCCTTCAATGGCAACCAGTCGTCCTGTCCCTGCAGCTGAAAAACACCCCCATAGCATGATGCTGCCACCACCATGTTTCACTGTTGGAATTATATTGGACAGGTGATGAGCAGTGCCTGGTTTTCTCCACACATACCGCTTACAATTATCACCAAAAAGTTCTATCTTCGTCTCATCAGACCAGAGAATCTTATTTTTCATAGTCTGGGAGTCCTTCATGTGATTTTTAGTAAACTCTATGCGGCTTTCATATGTCTGGCACTGAGGAGAGGCTTCCATCGGGCCACTCTGCCATAAAGGCCTGACTGGTGGAGGCTGCAGTGATAGTTGACTTTGTGGAACTTTCTCCCATCTCCCTACTGCATCTGTGGAGCTCAGCCACAGTGATCTTGGGGTTCTTCTTTACCTCTCTCACCAAGGCTCTTCTTCCACGATTGCTCAGTTTGGCTGGACGGCCAGGTCTAGGAAGACTTCTGGTGGTCCCAAACTTCTTCCATTTAAGGATTATGGAGGCCGCTGTGCTCTTAGGAACCTTGAGTACTGCAGAAATTATTTTGTAACCTTGGTCAGATCTGTGCCTTGCCACAATTCTGTCTCTGAGCTCCTTGGCCAGTTCCTTTGACCTCATGATTCTCATTTGGTGTGACATGCACTGTGAGCTGTGAGGTCTTATATAGACAGGTGTCGCCTTTACAAATCAAGTCCTATCAGTTTAATTAACACACAGCTGGACTCCAATGAAGGAGTAGAACCATCTCAAGGAGGATCACAAGGAAATGGACAGCATGTGACTTAAATATGAGTGTTTGCACAAAGGGTCTGAAGACTTATGACCATGTGATATTTCAGTTTTTTTTTTTATAAATTTGCAAACATTTCTACATTTCTGTTTTTTTCAGTCAAGATGGGGTGCAGAGTGCACATTAATGAGAAAAAAATGAACTTTTTTGAATTTACCAAATGGCTGCAATGAAACAGAGTGAAAAATTTAAAGGGGTCTGAATACTTTCCGAACCCACTGTATCTGTAGTATAAGGATAGACTAGGTGTATCTGTAGTGTAAGGATACAGTTGGTGTATCTGTAGTCTTAGGGTACAGTTGGTGTATTTGTAATATAAGGGTACAGTCGGTGTATCTGTAGTATAAGTATATAGTCCTTGTATTTGCAGTATAAAGATACAGTTGGTGTATCTATAGTATAAGGATACAGTTTGTGTATCTGTAGTATAAGGATATAGTCGGTGTATCTGTAATATTAGGGTACAGTCTGTGTATCTGTAGTATTAGGGTACAGTCTGTGTATCTGTAGCATTAGGGTACAGTCTGTGTATCTGTAATATAAGGATACAGTTGGTGTATCTGTAGTATTAGGGTACAGTCTGTGTATCTGTAATATAAGGATACAGTTGGTGTATCTGTAGTATTAGGGTACAGTCAGTGTATCTGTAATATAAGGATACAGTTGGTGTATCTGTAGTATAAGGATCCAGATGGTGTTTCTGTAGTATTAGGGTACAGTCAGTGTATCTGTAATATAAGGATACAGTTGGTGTATCTGTAGTATAAGGATCCAGATGGTGTTTCTGTAGTATTAGGGTACAGTCAGTGTATCTGTAGTATTAGGATACAGTTGTTGTATCTGTAGTATTAGGGTACAGTCAGTGTATCTGTAGTATTAGGGTACAGTCTGTGTATCTAGTATTAGGGTACAGTCGTTGTATCTGTAGTATTAGGGTGCAGTCAGTGTATCTGTAGTATTAGGATACAGTTGTTGTATCTGTAGTATTAGGGTACAGTCAGTGTATCTGTGGTATAAGGATCCAGATGGTGTTTCTGTAGTATTAGGGTGCAGTCAGTGTATCTGTGGTATAAGGATCCAGATGGTGTTTCTGTAGTATTAGGGTGCAGTCAGTGTATCTGTAGTATTAGGATACATTCGTTGTATCTGTAGTATTAGAGTACAGTCGGTGTATCTGTAGTGTAAGGATACCGTTGGTGTATCTGTATTATTAGGGTACAGTCGGTGTATCTGTAGTATAAGGATCCAGATGGTGTTTCTGTAGTATTAGGGTACAGTCAGTATATCTGTAGTATTAGAGTACAGTTGTGTAGCCCTGGTGTTAGGCACACGCAGTACCCTGGAGAGTGTGTGGCGAGACAGCAGTTTAATGCTAAATATTCATTCACTCAACATATACTAGACACACCCTTAAGGTACTGCCACACTAAACAATCCCGCTAGCGATCTCGTTAGCGTTGCATACTAATGAGATCGCTAGCGGGATTGTTTCTATATCGCTAAATGCTGCCGCATTTAGCGATATAGTTAACGACGCTATCGCCGTTAGCGATCTTCTTAACGACTTTAGCGGTACAAAAGTACCGCTAAATCGCTAAGAAAAGGTGCCACACAGCGATAAGATACTTACCCAGCGGGAGCTCCAGCGATGAAATAGGGTCCGGAGCGATTCCAGCGACGAGCGAGATCACAGCAGGAAGCTCGTCGCTGGAAGCTGCCGCACTGAACAACATCGCTAACGGGATCGCTAAATAGTGACGTTTTTTTAGCGATCCCGTTAGCGATATTGTTTAGTGTGGCATACCCTTTAGGGTAGTGCAGTTTACTCTTGAGGGAGTGGTCAAGGTGTATGTGTTGGAGTGATGTAGTCGGTGTCTAGACTTCAGAGAGAGAGGACGTCTGGAGGGAGGAAGCAGTCCAGATTGCTCTATCACCAGTTCGGAAGGTGGAGTCTAGTATAGGTGGTTTGATTCACCTTAGCCTAGTCAGAGCTGTACCTCATCAGCATACACTGGAAGGAAAGAAGAAGTTTAGTGCAGAAAGTCTTCAGCATCCTGTCTAAAGGACGGTATAAGGTTCAGAGACGTGCTCCTGCCTATTGATAGCTGAGCATCTGTGGCTAGCTTTGAAGTGAAGGAAAAGAAAGAAGTGACTACTCAACCCTTGGCTAGTGTGAGTGCTTATGTTACCAGCGAGGACAAGGCGAAAGGCACAGTGGTTTATTGGAATAGTGCTTACGGATTGAAGAAGTCCTGCACATTGCAACCGGTCACTGGGGACCGAAGGATCACTATTGTTACAAGCATAGTGGTAAGAAAACCAGGAATTTACCGGACCTTAGGTCGCGGCAAACAAGCCCATATAGTCAGTACGTAACTGGGGTCAGGGGAGTGAAGACTTTGAGTCAGTGCACGATAAGATAAGAATTCAGCTCCCTCGCAGGAAGGCTCCTAACACAAAGCTGACTGGGCGGTACAGCTATGGATTAGCTGGAGTTATTGAGGGAACTACGCTTCAGGCTGGTTGTACTCATTGTATTGGAAGTAAAGGAGGCCCCTAACTTGTCCAGCTGCTGTCTCAAGATACACTCTCCTTGGATCAGCCTCCCTGGGACCTGCCTGAACATCTTACAAGTAAAGGTATGTGTAATGTATGTGATACAGTTCATATAGCGTCTTGTGCTTGGGTGCGATGAAAATACTTGAGACACAGGTTGATAAAGAAAGTCTTGTATTGCTTCATACAAATTGGCAAAAATAAACACACAGGTTGCAAACACAGAAGCAGGAGACACAGCAGGCCAGAGTAATCTAAGTTCATCCAATAACTCTCCACAACAGATTCAGATCTTCTTCTATGTTACCGCAAGTCCATGCAAACGTGAGGCTTTCAAGAGCAGAGTTCAGAGTCCACAAGTGCTTCAGAGTTTCTCATAGAATTTGGCTGGAGAAACAAGGTCCAAGGCTTCAGGAGTCAGAACACAGTTCACTGCAGGCTAGATTCTGAAGCACTGATTGCTCAGGTGTGGCTGTTTAAGAAGCAAACGGAGAGAATCAGGGCGGGAACATGCAAGCTGGAAACTCCATTTTAACTGAGGGCAAGATAGCTGCAGCAAAACAGAAAGCAAAATGGCCGACGAACAAACTGAGTTTCAGAAACAGATACACAGAACCTTACATTACTCCCCCCTTAGGGGCAACCCCCGGGATGACCTCAGACCAGGCTTGTGTGGGTACCTCTGATGAAACTGACGAGCAAGCGAGGAGCATTAATTTTTATTGACTGGCCCCCCATGAGTTGTCCTCCACTGGTAGCCCTGCCATTTAATCAATATTGTAACTGATTTCTATACAACCTGGAATCTAAAATCCTTTCCACCACAAATTCTTCCCTGACCATCGAACTAGCACTGGGTCAGGGCAAGGAGAAGAACGTCCAGGAAACGTATTGGTGTTTGCACCCTTTAGTAGGGATACATGAAAACAGGGTGGATTCTCATAGTTCGGGGCAATTGGAAGACGACAAGCAACGGCACTTATAATCTTACTGATTTTATAGGGTCCATTTTACTTATGTCCCCAACTTAGACGTGGAATCCTTAACTTAAGATTTCGGGTTGACAGCCAGACCAGGTCTCCTCCCTTAAAAGCTGGTGCAGGTTTACGAAATTTATCTGCTGCCTTCTTGTACCTTTCCTGAGCCGATTCCAGATTCCCCTTTTAGAAGATCCATATTCTTCTGTAAAGTCGTGACTCTTTCAGCCACTGCTGGCAAAGAGTCTCTATGGGAAATCGTGGTAGAATTTTAGGATGATAACCTAAATTAGAGAAAAAAGGAACTGTTTAGTGGAGGCACTCTGAGAGTTGTTGTAAGAGAACTCAGCCAATGGAAGTAGATCCACCCAATCATCCTGTAGGTGGCAGATAAAGCAGCGGAGATACTGCTCCAGGGTTTATTGGTTCGTTGGGTTTTTGTCCATTATCTGGGGATGAAAAGCAAAAAAGGTTTACTTTAATGTCCAATGCTGCACAGAAATTTTGCCAAAACCTAGAAGTGAATTGCACCCCTCGATCCGAAATAACCTCATCCGGTACTCCATGTAAACAAAACACCATCTTTAATCATCAAAATCTGTATGTCTGTTTTGGCAGTGGGTAAGCCGACAAAAGGGGATAAAATGAGCTGCCTTTGTTAAACGATCAACCACCACTAGAATAGTGTTCTTCCCTTAGAGGTTGGTAATTCCACAATGAAGTCCATAGAAATGGATCCCCACGGGCGGGACGGGGGGAAGAGGCTGTAACAGACCAGTTTGGTGAAGAGCGAGGTGTTTTGCATCTTGCACAAACCCCACACGAAGTGACATAGTCCAAAACATCCTTCCTACAAGTGGGCCACCAAAAGAAACGAGAAAGAAATTCCTGTGTCTTTAGAATTCCTCTATGCCCGGCTATTTTGGAATCGTGAATGAGTTGCAATACTCTCAATCTGACTGTTTCAGGTATATACAGACGTTGTCCCAGAATCCACACACCATTCTTAAAGACAAGACTTACGTCCCTGGGTTGACCAAAAAAGAATCCGCATGGTATGCTTCCTTGATGTCTTTAATTAGGTCTGAGATGAATCACTCCTAGGAATCTAGAGTCAGGAAGAATAGTCTTAGGAGAGTAATGGACGTGTCTCTGCTGAGTAATCCTAGAGAGTGCAACAGCCTTTCCTTGCGCATCCTGGCTATAAGAAATAAAAAAAAATTAAATTGGTTTAAAAAAGATTCCAGCGAGCCTGCGAGGAGTCAGGCACTTTAGCCGACTATAAACTCAAGATTACGATGATCTGTCAACACATTTGCTGTGCAGCTCCCTTGAAAAAGGTGCTCCTTCTTTGAAGGGGGCAATAATGGCCAACAACTCTCTATTCCCACTTCGTATTCTTCTCACCGAAGAACTGCTGGGAAAAAGGCACAGGATCAAACTTCTTCTCACCTGTTCTCTGAGAGAGTTGCTCCCACGGCACATCTAAGCCTCCACCTCATTTGAAGGCAACTCTGGGTTGGGATTACAGAAAGGTTCATGTAAATTTACTTTTAGACGGGAAAAGCTTCCTGGGCTTGGGAGTCCAGGAAAACTTAGACCTCTTTCCGGGAAAGTTGGGTGATAGGGACACTCCTCAAAGGGAAAATTTCTAATAAACTCTAAAGAACAAACCCGAGAACGCGTACTCCCTTCCATTTCTAGGACTTTGGCCCAATCATTGATGGTTGGGTTTTCTCCATCCATACATTCCTTGTGTAGACAGTACATACCCCAGAAAATTGAATTCGGTCTTATGGAATTCACACTTTTCAAGCTTTGTAAAAGTTGTTTTGCTTAACTTCCAAGACCATTCTCACATTCCATGATTCCTGTGAGTTAAAAAAAAAAATATCCCAAAAAAATTACCAACGTGTACTAGGAGTCCCTGGATGTCATTCCCAAGTGTTGGAAAGTGGGGGCGGTACTCAGACAAAAAGGCTAACCAATTTCAAGTGTCCATAGCGTGACCGAATGCCGTTTCCATTCATCCCCAGGTCTAATAGGACAAGTTTTGGCCCCAGAAGATCAGTTTAGAAAAAATTTTGGCATGTCGCCTCCTCCAATTACCAGGGTTAAAGGCAATGGAAAACTTTTCAATAGTAACCTTATTGTTCCCTATAGTCTACGCATGGTCTCAGGGACCTCTTTCTTCTTTACAAAGAAATGGGTGCCCCGCGGAATGAAGAGGGGCGTATGAAGCCCTGGCTAATTTTTCGTCTTTACTCTTTTTAAAAGCCTTCGCCGGGCCCCCCAGGGGTAATCTTCCAAAAGGACCTCTCCAGCAAAATTTTCAATTGGACAATCAAGGACGGTGGGGAACTGGTCAGCGTTCTTCTTGTCACATAAATCCACATAGTCCATTCACTTAATTTCCAGGGACTGACTGTTCCTTTAGGAACAGGCAAGCTGAAATTTTTTGACTCATCTTTTCCGGAAAGTGTAATTCCTTGGTCCCCAGTTTGGTAGGATTCTGGCCTGCACCATGTAGCCCAGAATAATGGGAAAGTAGGAGAAAAAAGCAAAAGGACATTCCTGAGATCTTTACCCATAAAACCTTTAAAGGCTCGTTTCCTGATCCCGGTCCAGAGCGCGGGGCATCCACAGTTTCCATCTGTACTGGAGCCCTTCTTCACTGAACGTTTCCCTGTTTAAAACAAAGGAACACCTTAAAACCATTCCCGACCGCAGGGCAAGCTTACACCCGGCTTTTCCCCAGAGTTTGATGGAAAGAAACATGAATTGTTTTTTCCAACTCACGGGACACCCGCTGAGGAAACTTGAAAGAGGCCTTTTAACCGTCAACGTCCTCAAGGGGTAACGGAGTTTAATCCGGAAATCAGATCTGTTTCTGAGCTCTCCTGAGCCTGAGGCCGGACCTGACAGATCCCCTCCGCCATCACTGAAAGTGCCGCAGTATCGCGAGAAGCGGGACGTTAATAATAAAGTGCCCGACTTACCCAATAAAACATAGATTCTCCTTAAAACTTGTTCCTTGCGGCATCACTAACCCTCGTAGTAAAAGTCACCGCATGGGTTTTTCAGGTTCAGGTTCCCTGTAATCCTTCAAAGGTTCCTAGCTGGAGAGGGAGGAAAAGGTTAGTAACATTGCTTTCGAACCCTCTCTTGCCTCTTCATTAAACGGTTTCAATACGATGCAGAGTTAATAAAGTCACCTAAGCGGGTGGGAGGGTCGGCACACAAGTTCTCCTTAATTAGGGGGGAAATAACCCCTTTTCGAAAAAAGATTTTTTTGGGAATTGTCCCAGGGGGTATCAAGGGCCACTCCCTGAAATCCAGGCAATTCCTACTGATGCTTACCTTGGCCAAACTAACATGGCTCTTCGTGTTCACCTCGTTGGGGTTCATCAAACACCTGCCCCATGGCTGAAAAAAATCACAGGTGATTCAAACTCACCTCATCTCAATCAGGGGTTTGCCCATATCAAAGCCTTGTTGTAAACAACATAATTATATAAGCACCTTAGATCGTTCATAGGAAATTGTGAAGCTTTGCAAAAAAAAAAGATTACATTGATTAAAAAAAAAAATCCCCTGAATTTTCCGTTCCCCCAAACGAAAAGGGGGCAACTTGGGAATCCCAAACTCGGGCCACGGCAGACCTGGACTTGCCCTTGGGGAACCCAACCTGGCTCGCAAATCCGAGAGTCTGCCAACCACTTTGCAAATTGGATAATTTAGGTCCTGAGATTTTGTAAAACGGGTCTTTAAATTCTGCAAATCTGCAAGGATTAAAACCGCACTCCACAAAGTTTTTAAGCGGGCCTCCATTTTCCAATCTTTTAAGAAAAAGGAATGGAAGAAGAGGAAAAAAAAAACAATAGTGTTCACCTTGGCAACACGAAGAAAGAAAAAACTTTAAGAACTGCCCCTGGAATGGTTGTGAGAAGTCACAACCACTATCATCACAGAAAGCTTTCAACCAAATCTGATATCCAGTTTCGCAGACAAAAAGAGAAAAAAAAAAAAAAACAAAGTGTTCCTGTATACACTGCAGAAAAAAAAACTTAAGGGAATTGCTCACCTGTAAAGGTTTAGAAGTCAACCTGTCATCAAGAAAGTAAACCGACATTCCGATATCCACTTAAGCAACAAGCCTTCCAGACCCCAGACACTAACGTTTGGCTTCGAATCTTTAATTTTGTGAATTAATAGCTCTGTGCTTTGGGGGCGATGAAAAATTTTGAACACGGTTGATAAAGAAAGCTTGTATTGCTTCTACAAATTGGCAAAAATAAACACACAGGTTGCAAACACAGAAGCAGGAAACACAGCAGGGCCAAAGTAATCAAGTTCATCAATCTCCCACAACAGATTCAGATCTTCTTCTATGTTACCCCGCAGGTCCATCAAACGGAGCTTTCAAACAGAGTTCAGAGTCCACAAGCTTCAGAGTTTTTTTCGTAGAAAATGGCTGGAGGACAAGGTCCAAGGCTTCAGGAGGCAGACACAGTTCACTGCAGGCAGTTCCTGAAGCACTGAGCCAGGGGTGGCTGTTTTAAGAAACAAACGGAGAAATCAGGGCGGGAACATGCAAGCTGGAAACTCCATTTAAACGAGGGCAAGATAGCTGCGCAAACAGAAAGCAAAATGGCCGACGAACAAACTAGTTTCAAAACAGATACCAAACCTTCAGTATGGAAAAACGCTGACCGTGGAGAACTGTTTTCTTTTCGCAAACCCGACTTCACAATCCCAAGACTTTGAGGGAAGAGTCCCACCTTGGGGACCCGACTCACGCATCACCATCCCCCAAGATCTACAGCAGCGCTGGTACAAATACCAGAAACACAGGTGGCGTCACGAACGATATAAATCTATCCCCTTTAAATATTCCCCCAACATAACGCCAACCGCCCGGGCCACAGACCGAGCCACACTACCTGGACAAAACCCCCAAACTTCCACGGGCTCGGCCTATACCCCATTGCCCTGGTAATCCACAATTTGGTGGGGGGTCACACCAGTCGGGTCTTAAGAATAAGGATCCATCGGTGTATCTGTATTTTTGGGGGCAGTCGGGTTTCTGTAGTATAAGGATCCAGTGGTTTTCTGATATTAGGGACTCAGTAATCTGTATATTAGAGTACATCGGGGTTTTTCTTTGTATAAGGATACCACGGTGTATCTGTATTATTAGGGTACAGTTGGGTATCTGTATATAAGGATCCGTGGGTGTTTCTGAGTTTGGGGGTACGTCAGTTCTGAGTATTAAGTACAGTCATTATCGTATGTAAGGATACCATCGGGTTCGTTTATTAGGACAGTTGGGTACTGTATAAAGGACCAAAGGTGTTTTTGTGATTAGGGTAAGCAGATATCTGAGTATTGATACAGTCAGTGTATTAGTGTGGAACCTCGGTGTATCTGTAGTATTAGGGTACATTGGGTTATCTGTAAAAAGGTCCGTTGGTGTTTCTGTGTATTAGGGACAGTCATGTATCTGTAAAATTAGGGACATTTTGTGTATCTGTAGATTAGAGTAATCGGTGTTCTGATGAAGGATCCACGGTATCTTAGTATAGGGAATTGGGTATCTGAGTTAAGGATCCAGTTGGTGTTTCTGTAGTTTAGGGTCAGTCAGGGTACGTGTATTAGGGTCAGTCAGGTACGTATTTAAAAGAGACAGCGTGTTCGTAGGAAGGAACCGTTTGGTGGGTGCGACCCGCCCCCCAAAATGTGGATTACCAGGGCAAGGGTACTCAAGCCGAGCCCGAGAAGCTAGGGGATTCTTTCACAGGTTCTGTGCTCGGCTTGGCCGGGCGTCTGGCTATTTTGGGGGATAATTTACAGGGTTGTTTAGACAGTTCTGACCCCCCGGTATTCTGGTAAATTTCCCGCGCTGCTGTAATCTCTGAGGGATGGTGAGGCGGCTAGATGTCGGGTCCCCTACAGGGGGACTGGTCCCTCAAAGTCTATGGGATTTGTGAAGTCGGGTCGATAAAAACACATCCCACGGTCACGTCTTTCCAACCTTACTTGCAAGATTTAGGCGGGGTCCGGGGGCTGACCAGGAGATGTATCTTGAGACAGAAGCGGACAAGTTAGGGGCCCCTTTTCTCCAATAAAAGAGTACAACCGCCGAAGCGTATTCTCTTCAAATCTCCAGCAATCTTAGCTGTACCTGCCCAGTCAGCTTAGGTTAGGACCTTCCTGGAAGAAGCTAATTCTTATTTCGTCGGCACTGACTCAAGTCTTCACTTCCGACCCCAATTCGTCTGACTATAAGGGGCTTGTCTGCCGCGACCAGGGCCGGTGATTCCTGGTTTTTCTTATCACTGTGCTTGAAACAACAGTACCTTGGTCCCCGTGACCGTAGCAATGTGCTGGACTTCTCCAATCCGAAGCACTAATCTTATAAATCCACTTGCCTTTCGCCTTGTCCACGCGGAAAAAGCACTCAAACTTCCAAGGGGCGGCGGTCACTTTTCTTTTTCCTTCCTACGAAGTACCCAGATGCCATTACACGGAAGGAGCACTCCTGAACCTGATACCGCCTTTAACAGGGAGCTGAAGACTTTCTGTCTAAAACTTCTTCTTTCTTTAGTGACTGAGAGGTGTACAGCTCTGACTAACTAAGGTTATTCCAAACCCTATACCAGACTCCACGATTGAATGGGATAAAGCAGGCAAGACCCTTCCCCCTCCAAACGTCTTTTCTCCAGAAGTCTAGACACCCCCCAGCCTCACTGTCCAAACAGGAACAGACTAATCACTCTAACACCTACACCTTGACCCTCCCTCTAAGATACTCCCACCCTGGGGTGTGTCTATGGTTTGTGGGGAAGAATATTTAGCATTAAACTTGCTGTCTCGCCCACCCCAGGTACTGCGTGTTGCCCTACCACCAGGGCTTCACATTCCCCCTGGTAAAACGCACACCCCGGCTGTAAAATCAAAAGACATTTGTTTAATGCAAAAACTTGAAAAAAACATCTTCCATCCGGGAGGTGAGAATATCTTGAACGTTGCAAACTTAAGTAAATAAAATTTAAATAGCATTTAATTAACAATATACTTGGAAGGCCCGCACCAAACCTTCAACGTGGGCCTGGGGGCCTCAGGTCCAAATGCAGACCTCACTCAGTGCCCACCACACGGGTTTTGTTTTCAGAGGTAAGTTGTGGATGGTTTATGAAAACCAAAGGAAAAACACCGACGCAACTATTTACAAAAAGTTCGGGTTAGCATTCCTTAACCCCAAGTCCAATTAAACCAAAAAAATAGATATCAAACACGTTTACAAAGTCAACACTTTTCTGGTTACTTTACCTTTATCATTTACCAATTTCCCAGGGCATTCTTAGTATATATATTTACTTAAAATTGTGCAAAAATTTACAACATTTCAAACTTTTACTATATTACTGAGGTAGACCCGGTTGGATCTCACCACTCTTTACTTATTTTTCATTTCATCACCTTTTTAAACATTTTCCACCCCCGGGGGCTGGAACAACGCAATGGCCCTTGATCCCAGGCCACAACTGTGCTGCGTCAGGGTCGGGGGGCCCCCACAGTTGGTGCAACCTCAGGGCGCAACGGGCTACTCTCCACATGAACCGTTGCTCCAATTACATTAACGAATGGCCCGGTTAGGGATTGCGATCAACTGGTTTGCATGTTGCGAGAAGAGGGACTTTAAGTCGTGATGAACTCTGGGCGCTTGTTTGCGATGCTTTGCAGGGGCGATGCGGGGCACGGCCGATGCGCTTGACTGGAAACGGGGACGCTGCGGTAATGGGACGGTTCCTGCTTGGGACGGGCCGACGATGGTACATTCAGGGCTACCACCCCTTCATTCCCCAATGCCGCGTTATGTGACTTATCTCCGTTTGCTAAGCCCTCCCGGGAGACCTTGCGGCAGGTGGGATTCACTCACGCCTGCTGACAAAGACCGCTGGGGTAGGGGCCCGGTTCACGGATAAACCCAGCCCTTCCGGAGCGGAACCATCACACACCCCTCCCCGCCGCGGTCCCCAAGTACCTTTACCGCCGGACGGTCTCTTTGCCGCGATCACTCGGCAAATTGTCGCTGACGGTTCCTCGAGTTTCCGCTCTTCCTCCTCTGAACGCCTTTCTTCTCCCACGACTCTGCCATTCTTCTCCCACTGGGCGGGTAGGCACGCATCCGGCGCGCCATTTCTCCCATCCCTCTGGTAGTGACGGACAGGACCCCCCGGGTCCCGCCGGGCCATAACTGCTGCGGCCTCCGCCGGGCGGGCGTTCCGGGATTGGCGTACCTCCTCAACCTCCTCCCCTCCCCCACCGCTTCACCGTGGGATCGGGAAGGGGTACTTTCGGGGGCAGCCTCCGGTTCTCCTTCGCCTTGGGCACGACCCCCGTATTTGGAACGTGGGGGTTCGTTGAGGGGAAGGACGCGGTTCGTTAGTTCCACGCAGCAGGTACATCGGCGTCTCTCAATCTCCTCCAGTCCAGGTTGGACCATCTTCTTAGGCGGCGTTCTCCTCCGAATCTCTAGCAACGCCTGTTTCGGTGCGGATCCATAAGCCCGATGCCATGGCAGCTTGGCGGGGGCACGGGCCGCCTTCCTCCGCTGCCCCCCGGCTGCACCGCCGCCCTCCTCAGTTCCAGAAGATTCTTTTCTTCTTCCTGCGGAGACATCCGGTCTCTCCGGGAGGGGGGTTTGCGTCTCCCCCCCCCTCGCAGGGAAGGTGAAGAGGGCGGACCTCCTTTGCTGTAGGCAGGACCGACTTGCAATAGCACTTTGAGAGGGCAGGGCTTTTTCTTCGGCCCGGGGGGGTAGACGCCCACGAAGGCACCCCACCTTCTTCTCCACGCCTGAGGGCGCGAATATGGCGACAAAAATGGCGATTTTGGCGCCAAAAGTGCAAACTCCTTTTCCAAAAAACAAGTCCTTAGGAAACACAGGGCTCGCAATTTTCGCGAGTTTCGCACCGTTTCGGACGCCAAAGTTGGTCACCCCCACCAAATGTGGTTACCAGGGCAATGGGGACCGAGCCGAGCCCGTAAAGTCAGGGGATTCTTGTCACAGTACTTGGCTCGGTCTGTGGCCCGGGCGGCTGGCGTATTTTGGGGATATATTTACAGGGGATTGATTTATGTACGTTCGTACGCCACCTGTAGTATTCGGTAATAGTCACGCTGCGTGATCTCTGAGGGAAGGTGAGGCACTAATGTCGGGCCCCAAAGGGGGGGATGGTCCCCAAGTCTATGGGATTTGTGAAGTCGGGTGCAATAAAGAACAAGTCTCACCGGGCCCTCTTTCCATACCTTTCTTGCGATGATGGCAGGTCCCAGGGAGCGCCAAGGAGAGTGTTCTTGAGACAGCAGCTGGACAAGTTAGGGGCCTCCTTTAACCCAATAAAACGGTACAACCACCGAAGCGTATTCCTCAAAATCTCCCTAATCTTTACTGTCCTGCCCAGTCACTAGTGTTAGGAGCCTTCCTGGAAGAAGCTGAATTCTTATTTCGCGGCACTGACTCAAGTCCTTCACTTCCCCTGACCCCCAAAATTTCGTACTGACAAAGGGCTTTGTCTCCGCGACCTAGGGCCGGTAGATTCGTTTTCTTATCACTGGCTTGAAACAACATGACCCTTCGGCCCCCCAGTGCCCGGAGCAAGTGCGGACTTCCCAATCCAAAGCACAATCTATAAATCCACTTCCTTTCGCCTTGTCCACCTGGTAACATAAGCACCAAACTGCCAAGGGTCGAGCATCACTTCTTTCTTTTTCCTTCCACAAGTTAGCCCAGATGCCATTTTCACAGGCGGGCCGTCCTGAACCTGTACCGTCCTTTAACAGGGATGCGAAGCTTTCTGTACTAAAACTTCTTTCTTTCTTTCAGTGTAGCTTGGGGAACACCTGACTAACTAAGGGTATTCCAAACACCTAACCAGACTCCACTAGAACGGGTGATAAAGCAGGCTAGCTCCTCCTCCCCCAACGTCTTTTCTCTCAGAATCTAGACACTCCTCCACACGTCCCACTGTCCAAGACAGGAACTAGACAAATCACTCTAAACCTACTACCCTTGACCACTCCCTCTAGAGTATACCCCACTACCCAGGGGTGGTCCCTAGTGTGTTTGAGTGAATAATATTTAGCATTAAACTGCTTCTCGCCAACACCTCCGGTACTGCGTGTGCCTACCACCAGGGCTACACAGGTGTATCTGTATTATTAGGGTACAGTCGGTGTATCTGTAGTATAAGGATCCAGATGGTGTTTCTGTAGTATTAGGGTACAGTCAGTATATCTGTAGTATTAAGTACAGTCGGTATCTGTAGTGTAAGGATACCATCGGTGATCTGTATTATTAGGTACAGTTGGTGTATCTGTAGTATAAGGATCCAGATGGTGTTTTCTGTAGTATTAGGGTACAGTCAGTATATCTGTAGTATTAGAGTACATTCAGTGTTCTGTATGTAAGGATACCATCGGTGTATCTGAGTATTAGGTACAGTCGTATATCTGTAAGTATAGAGTACAGTCGGGTATCTGTAGTGTAAGGATACCATCGGGTATCTGTATTATTAGGTACAGTTGGTGTATCTGTTAGTATAAGGATCCGATGTGTTTCTGTAGTATTAGGGTACAGTCAGTATATCTGTAGTATTAGAGTACAGTCAGTGTATCTGTAGTGTAAGGATAACCATCGGTGTATCTGTAGTATAGGGTACAGTCAGTATATCTGTAGTATTAGATACAGTCGGGTATCTTAGTGTAAGGATACCATCGTGATCTGTATTTTAGGGTACAGTTGGTGTATCTGTAGTATAAGGATCCAGATGGTGTTTCTGAGTATTAGGGTAACAGTCAGTATATCTGTAGTATTAAGTTCAGTCAGTGTATCTGTAGTGTAAGGATACCATCGGTGTATCTGTAGTATTAGGGTACAGTTGGGTGTATCTGTAGTATAAGGATCCAGATGGTTTTCTGTAGTTTAGGGTACAGTCAGTTATCTGTAGTATTAGAGTACAGTCCGGGTATCTGTAGTGTAAGGATACCATCGGTGTATCTGTTATTATTAGGGTACATTTTGGTGTATCTGTAGTATAAGGATCCAGATGGTTTTTTCTGTAGTATTGGGTACAGTCAGTATTCTGTAGTATTAGAGTACAGTCGGTATCTGTAGTGTAAGGATACCATCGGTGTATCTGTAGTATTAGGGTACAGTTGGTGTATCGAGTATAAGGATCCAGATGGTGTTTCTGTAGTATTAGGGTACAGTCAGTGTATCTGTAGTTTAGGGTACAGTGGGTGTATCTGTAGAATAAGGATCCAGATGGTGTATCTGTAGTATTAGGGTACAGTCAGTGTATCTGAGTATTAGGGTACAGTTGGTGTATCTGTAATATAAGGATACAGTCGGTGAATCTGTAGTATAAGGATACAGTCAGTCTATCTATGATCCTATGATTCTATCCGTAGTATCGGTATCAGTCTATGTGTAGTGGGGGCAGAACTGCTACATTGTAACTATCTTCTCCATTAGTAATAGACCATTGTATCCTCCTTGCACAGGTCCAGACCCTGAGTGCTGTGTGATCCAGCTCATTATCCTTCTCCTCCCCATCACTTCTATGTATGGTCCTTACAGGGGGGGAAACATGTTCATCATTTTTTATAGATAGATATTGTTTTCTCTATGTCTGGTGATGGCTGTGTACTATCAGGGCTTGGGAGGTAGAAGCCCTGAGGCCGGGACTGAGCACAGTAATGTGATGGGTCTGTAGCCCAGCTCATCTACTTTCGGCCAGTCTCTCCAGTCTCCTCCACTTTTCTCATTGATAAGTTTGGTCTCCCATCCATCTTCTCCCCTTACAATGCCCCCTCTCCCATCACAGTGGCCAGGGTTAATCTTTAATCCCACTCGCAATCCATCCTCCCCTCAACACACTGTACTGGGGCCATTGAGGAGAGAGGTTATGGATAACTTTAGGGGATCCGTCATACTGTATGTAGTGGAGATTCTCATCTGATGATGCGGGGATCAATCTCCCTCCTGTAATAAGTCATTGAGAGCTTGGGATGTTCTCACCATCATTGGGCCCTGATTATTATAAATGAAGGTTGTGGAGTATAATAGTGCGGTATCAGACAGGAGGCACCACGTGTGCCGTCACTGAGCGGACATCATATGGCAGCACCAGGACAATACTGGGGGTAATTATTAATAGGACTCACACTTGTCCCTATTAATTCATTACTAGGAGGTGACAGGAGACACGAGCGCAGGGGCTGCTCCAGACGAGTGTCATAAATCTACTTATAGGAAACCTTGTCTATAGAGGATGGACGTGCGAGACTCACACTTGTATTCACGGTCATTGATGATTCTTTGGCATTCAGTATGGGCCGCCAGTATAGGGGAAGCGACTCCTGCATGCAGAAGTGTTTCATACAGGTCCCCCAGAAAGCTGAATGAGGAGCCTATGAGAACTGTAAATCCACCCAGAAGTGGGGTGCAGAAACCCCTCTGCCACGTATGGGAGGCCGGCGATTTGTGTTGCAGTTGGTGTGGATTTTTCTTGGGGCGATGCCTAGATAATGGGAGATTTCAAGATTTGAGGATGATGAAGGTCAATGTGTCCAGGGTAGGAGGTGATCCTGAGTCTGAGGCCACAGACCAGACATCTCCTGGCCTTTGTGTCATGGTAAATGGTTAACGTAGAAATGACAGCCAGGACAACGGATCATGGGATCAGGCTCTGCTCAATCTCAAGTGTCCACCAGTGATTTACAGCCAGATCTGGACTGACGGCCATTCGGTCTGGACATTTACAGTGCTGTGACTGACTGTATCCTGTGTGATCCTAAGGGAAACCTATACACTGCGGCATCCTTACAGCTTATCCGCCAGCGCTCAATGCCCTAAAATGCTCTGTCCCTAGTAATGGAAATAATGTAGAAAACGAAAGAACGATGCCTCTATGGGGCCCATAAATATAACTCTTTCAGAATCGTTATCAAGGGTCAGCAATTATGCAGAACTAGGAAAAGGCATCTTTATGGCCGCTTCACACGTTTGCATGAATGTCAGACGATTTCTGCAATTTCTGTGACCTGTCTCTATGGACATACAGCGGCACACAGTGTCTGCAAGATGTCGCAAACATCGAAGATCAGACATATAAACTGCATTACTGCTACATAGCCGAGCAGCACAAGGCGGCCTTTGTGGTTGGGTCCCCAACACTATCCCACTTACCTCTTATAGTCCTAACCCTAGAATATAAAAGGGCAGGTAGGATCCAGCACCAATTAAAGGATCCATGGGCAGCATGCGTCAGGCAATGGCGGTACGGATGGCGGCGGTATGGATCAGGGTCCCTAAACTAACGCTGGATTCTACGCCCTGTTCTAGGATTTGGCAGCTAACCCCTAGAATGGGGCAGGTAGGATCCAGCGTTAGTTAAAGTGAACCTGTTAAATGTCACCGTCAGTCTCCAACGCGGCATTTGCAGTGCGCTGTCAGGGGGGTGTGACATCTAGGCGCTTCAGTGACGCAATCGCAAGGCACTGATGGGCGGCCATGATGGTCATGTGTCTGGCTGAAGACCCCTGTCATAGTTGGCATCACAGGAGAACGTCATTTTTCCTATACACTGCAATACTGTGGAATTGTACATAGCGCAAACGAGCAGACGATCGCCGGTCCAGTTTCCCCTAAGGGGACTAACAAACAGTAGAAAGTGAGAAAAAATAGTTATAAAAAACAAATTAAAACCAAAAAAATACATATATTTGATATTGCTAAACCTGTAAAAGTCTAATATATCAACATATAAAATTAATTTACCCAATTAGTAGAAGACATAATGAGAAAAAAAAATCAAAAAGGACAGAATTACAGTTCTTCGGTCGCCACAACATTGCAGTAACCACAACTGTCCATGTTTGTATGTGCGCTCTCGTCCTGACCTGGGATCCTATCCTATAAGGAACATGGTAAAGAATAAAACAAGAAAACAAGTGTGGAATTGCATTTTTTCTTTTTGCAATTTTGACACATAGAAATTTTTTACAGTCTTCCTGCACATCACGTGATGACATGCATGGTGCCATTCACAAGAAAAACTCGTCCCGCAAAAGACAAGCCCTCATACGGCTATGGGACGGAAAAAGAAAAAAGTTATGGTTCTGGGAAGAAGGGGAGGAAAAAATGAAAACAGCAGGAAGGGATTAGTAGCTTCAAAATAAAAATGTAAAATTTATATAAAATCAGCTTTCTCACCACAGTAAATAAATACAATTTATCATTTAACGATATAAAACTTCTGTTTTCAGGTAAAACAATATAAATTGTTGCTACAGTTATCACTATTATTTTCATACTGAATGTCATTATAACTACTCACACGTATACAGCCCTCACTTTATTATAAGGACTGTTCCCGCAGGACGACTTTTTCAGTCCGATTTTCCCCCATATTTGGTGCAGTTCTATCTCCACCCCCCGGAATCAGATACAGATGAAGGTATCATGAGTGATAATGAAGCCGGTGTTACGTCTCTGACCATGGTGGGCCCAGATCCATCCTCTCTCCTTGTCTTCATGGCCTTTGATGATCCTGTAATCAGCCTCCATCCATCTTCTTCACACTTTGTACAAAGCCTCTTCTCCCTTCTCAGCCACTGTCAATTCCCAAAGTGACCAGGTTAAACTTAATCCCCATCCCAATCCATCTCCCCTGATCCCGGGCTGGAGGCATTGATAGTGGGGTTAATAGTTAACTTGGGGATCAGTCATACTGTAAGTGCAAGAAAAGCCTCATCCTCACACATAGGAAGCATCTTCCCTCCTGGGAGACATCAGCCGGAGGGAAGCAGCCGTGATAGTGATGGTGAAAGGCAGCGACGCCGCCCCATGTATCACCGATCCCAAATATACCGTCTACCAATCATACCAGTAAATACACCGGATTCATCGCGGCATTGAACCCTTAAGGACGGGTCTACATCTTCTGTTTTGTATTTTGCTTTAATTAAGACATTTTTTATTAAAAAGTTCAGTTTCAGTTCACATACAATAAGAAGAAGATTGTAAAATAGCAGCTAGCACATGGAAGTATTGAACTTATTGATAAATGGGTTAATTATAAAGGGACTTAACGCTAAAGAAAAACTTGAAAAATCTTAAAGATTGAAAAAATACTGCAAAAATAACAGCAGGAACATAATGTACACCCCTGATTAAATAATTTGAAATAATAGTATAAGTTTTAAAGGGGTGAGGGTTTTTTTCAAACCATTATGAGTAAGGCAGTTTACTTCTGAAACGCGTCAGATCTGTTTCAGTGGTTTTAGCGGTTATGGAATAAAATTACAAAAACACAGAGATTTTCTCAGAAGGACGAAGTGTCCATTTTTGTCTCACTTGAAGAGTATAACTGAATTTTTTTTCTTTTCTATCCTCTCTACTGGAGGTAGCGAAAAATGTGGAAGGAAGTTTGGAAAAGTAAATCATATTCATTTTCTAATTTTAGGAAATTCCAAGGATCTGACAAATTTGAACAATAAAATTCATGTAGATCTAAAAAAAAATGCCTGCCACCATTTTCCCAGAGGAGAAGACTGCATCACCAGAGAAGTCTCACATGAACTCAGGTGCAGCCACGTAGGTTTCACCATAACCACAGCTAATCAAAAGGGACTATCGTAGCCTGTATAAAAGCCAAAGCAAGGAATGCAGCAGCCATTTTATAGGTGACTTTGGTTGTGAAGGACAAATTAGCCTAGAGATAGGAAAAAGCAAAAAAGCGCTGAAGAACCTTTCACATAGTTGGTGGACAGACAGCAGTGAAAATCAAGGCAGTCCGTGTACTCACAGCCTTATATGTTGAGAAACTTGGACGTACAAGGCCATGTTGGCTTTAAACTTGAAAAGGTTCAATACAGTCCAAGAGCCTCCGAGTGTTACCCTTCTTTTTAAGGCAATTGGAGGATTTCAGTATTTCGGTTCGCGGGAAAACGAATCGCTGCACATTTAATTTTTTCCCCAAAAAAATTTGGGAACCGCGGTTTTAAATTTTTATTTAATTCACCACCTATTATTTTTTTATTTTTTTTTTACATTTTTTTGGTAAGAAAAAAATAAATAATTACTTGCTAAAAATAAGTCAATATACTGATTATCTAAGATTTTTATATTATATGTTTTTTATAATGGGTGGCCGTGACAAAGAAGTGACAAAAAAAGAAATGCAACATTAAGTAAGAGAAAAATGGGTTTTAGAAAAAAATGTAAAGTTGTAAATAATAAAAAAAGGGACAAAAACAAAAATCAGTAACAAAGGTAAAAAATCATTTAGAAAACCATAAAATAAAGAATGGAACGAATTTGCTTACAAAAAATTTTGTTTTAAACAAATAGGCTAAAAAGAAGTCAATAGAGTATTTTTAGCTAAATTGTATTATAAATTTTTTCAATGGCAAGCCCATATATTTTCTCTTTTGTAGACACTGACTGATTGCGAATTAGACCTTCTATTCCCTCGCCTTTAGACCTCCTCACATCTGCATAAATCATCAAGTGCAATGGAGCAAAAAATCGCATTGCATTTTGACCATTGTTAGTAAATGGTCCGGCTCAACTGCAAGTTTTTTCCCCAGCTCGGACAACTGAGAAAAAAAATCGCGCATGCTGCATTGTCTGCGAGAACAATCGCACTTGCCTGCAAGCAATGTTCGATAAAAAAAATTGATGGCACATGGACCAGAGTGTGCCATCCATTTTTAGCACACTGTCAAGGAAAACCCGACTTTCATCAAAAGTCTTAAATCCAGTCTAAACTGTCAGAATGTTAATAGATATATAATGATAGAAATAAGCAGTGACAATATAATCATGCTTTGAGTTGTAAATTTCGTACACTTTAGAAATAAGAAATAAATGAAAAAAAAATGGCGTGCCGGTCCCCCTTAAATTTAATACCCAGCAAGGGAAGCAGACGCTGTGAGTTGTTCTTATTATCTGGTCTGGCCCCAATAACTTTTGACTTCCCCCTATTAAATCACCACACTGTTTCCTTTTGCCTTTACAGTTAATAAAAAGGGGGGCCCCCACAAAAAATGACTTGGGAACCCTCTATTTTTAATAAACCAGAAAGGGGGGCAAGCGACAGCTGAAGTCGATATTAATAGGCTAAGACGGCCATGGATATGGCCGCTTCACAAAATAGACACCCTCACCGCTCCAAAATGGCACATCCATTAGATGAGCCATTCTGGCATTACCCTCACTCTTCCCAAATTCCCTGGTGTTGGCAACGGGATAAATGGTTTTTTGGTTTATCCAGCTTGGCAAAGTCCCTGACACAAGCCCGGTTTAAAATGGGAGGCACTTGCAACACCCCCATTACTAACTTATAGTCAAAAGAAAGAAGCACACACCAAAAAGTCCTTTATTTGTAAAAATCCTCCCAACCATTCCCCTCTTTTACACATTAAATTACAAAAAATAAAGATCTCTGTCTTCTTTGCCATGTTGGAGCGCAGCGGAAAAGCGGCAGGGTTGCGTTCCAGTGTATGGAGCTTCGTTTTCTGAACGGGGCCCCATCACGGAAGAAGAAATGGGATCATTGTGTACTTCCGTTTGGATTCGAGACCTTGTAGATTTTTTTTTTAGGAATAAATCATTAAAAGAGGAGAATTGTTGGGGAGTGTTTTTTTTTTTTTTCAAATAAAGAACTTTTTGGTGTTGTTTTTTTTCTTTTGACTAGGGGTTAATAAAGACAGACCCTCTCCTTACTAACCCGGGCTTTAGTCAGCGGACATTACACAGCTACATCGCCCAAAACCATTACCCCGATTGCTAATCACCGGCAACGCAAACTTGCCACATTTAAGGAAGCGCCATTTTCGGGGTGGCTAGGGGGTCTTATTAGTTTGGCTTCCCACCTTTAATTCAGCCCGCAGCTGTCTGCTAACCGTTGCGGTTCTTAAAAAATAGGGTTGACCCACGTTATTTTTTTTGTGCCCCCATTTTTAATAAGCATAAAAGTTTTCAACATCTTGGAGCAATATTAATGGTGGAAAGCCCATGGTTTTTGGTCCACTTCCAAGGATAATAAGACCAACTCACAGCTGTCTGCTTTCCCTTAGAGGTTATTAAAATAGGGGATCCACACCATTTTTATAACATTTATTCCTAAAAAGCAGTGGAAAGCCCACAGAGCTTAATAAATTCTGTCCTACACTTCTATCTATCTACATCTACTATCTATCTCATCATTCTTTCTAGTCTGTAAATTAAGGTTGCTTTATTAGGTATTAGGTTTGTAAGCTGCTCTTGGACAACACTTTACTCGTGTGTCACCCGCCCCACAATTGTGGGTTACCAGGGCAATGGGGTACTCAAGCCAGCCGTGAAGTCTATTGGGATTTGTCACGGTAGCTTTGGCTCGGCCTGGGCCCGGGCGGTCCTGGCGTAGTGGGGATATTTTCAGGGGATAGGTTTATATACTTCGGACGCCACCTGTAGTTTTCTTATTTGTACCACCTGCTGTAGACTCTGGGGATGGTTTGATGCAGCTAGAGCGGGTCCCCTACGGGCCCCCCACTGGTCCCTCAAAGTCTATGAAGTTGTTTCGGGTGCAGATAAATAACACAGTCCTCCACGGTCAGGCTTTCCAAACCTTTACTTGCAAGATTTCAGGCAGGTCCCAGGGAGGCGATCCAAGAGATGTATCGAGACGCGCTGGACAAGTTAGGGGCCCCTTTACTTCCAATACAATGGTACAACCGCCTGAACGGAGTTCCCTCAATAAACTCCAGCAATCCGTAGTGACTGCCCGTCTTTTTTGTGGTAGGATTCCATTAAAGAAACTAGGTCCCGCCTCTGTCTGCGCTTGCCAAAGCCCCCTTTCCCCTACCCAGTTACGTACTGACTTAAGGCTTGTTTGCCCGACCTAAGGTCCGGTAAATCCCTGGTTTTCTTACCATATCTTTAAAAATTTTGGATCCTTCGGTCCCCAGTGACCGGTTGCAAGTGCAACTTCTCAACCAAAACACCTTTCCAATAATCCACGTGCCTTTCGCCTTGGCCTCGCTGGTAGCTAAGCATCACACTAGATAAGTCGGGTATTTTACTTTCCTTCTTTCACTTTCTTCAAAGTTTTTACAGATGCTCTTTTATCCTAGCAGGAGCACGTCTCTGGAACCTTTCACGTCCTTGAGACGGTGATGAAGTCTTTCTGCACTAATCTCCTTCTCCTCATCCACTAGACCTCCTCTCTGAGCCCAGGCACTGACTGACCACTCAATGTATTCTTTGGGTACGCCACTAGCTAAGGGAATTTTACCACCTTCCCCTCCATTCTGAATGATGAAAGAGCAGGCTGGACTGCTTCCTCCCTCCACAAACTCCAACGTCGCTCCGTCCAAACGGAAACACCTCCTAAATCATCAACAACTAACCCTGACCACTCCCTCAATAGTAAAAACTAACACACCCTAAGGGTGTGTCCAGTGTAGTTAGGAATGGGTATTTAGCATAAACGCTTCCCGCCACACACTCTCCAGGGTACTGCTGTGCCTAACACCAGGGCTACCATTCCCCATGGAAAAAGACACACCCCGGGGCTGTAAAATACAAAAGAGACATTTGTTTGCTGAAACATTTAAACAATAACTTAATTCGTCCCATCCGGGAGGTGAGGTATCTTGAACTTTCAAACAATAAACATTTTTAGAAATACAAAAGTATAATAGCATTAAATAAATAAAATTTCTTGTGAAGGCCCACCAAACCTTCAACTAAGGCCGGGTGGGCTGCAGACATCCGATTGCAGCCCACTCGTGCCCACCACCGGGTTTTGTTTCAGGGTAGTTTTTGCTGGTTTATTGTAAAACCAAAATAAGGCACCGAAGCCAACTATGTACAAATAACGGGTTGGCAAGTCCCAACCTCAAAGTCCATTAAAACCAAAGACAAGATATAATATACTTTTTTTCAAAGGGCAAACTTTTTCTGGTTCCCACCGGGCATTCCGGTAGCAAAATTATATCCCTCATACTCTCAACTTACAAAATTTTTTAAAAATTCCCAAACTTTCTACAATAACTTATGGTAACCTTGGGTCCTCCCGATTCTTCTTTCTATTTATTCTTTACTTCAAATCCTTTCAATCCTTCCCCCCCGGGGGCTGGAACAACAATGGGCCCAGACCCAGGACAACAAATCTGCGCTGGATTAGGGTCGAGTCGCCACAGTTCTTGGCAACCTTTAGGGGCGCACGGGAAAATTTTTCCCCACTACACCGTTGCGTTTCAATCACAGTTAACGATAGGACCCCTGTCTGGATTGCGATTTAGCTGGTCGCATGTTGCGATGTAGAGGTGGCTTAATTTTCGTTTAAAGAAAAAGGGGGGGATGTTGGGGCAGGCCGATACTGCTTTTTCTAGACGGGGACGCGCGGGGTGGGGAGTACCCCCGTCTGGACGGGTCAAAAGGGCGATGGTGCTTAAGGGAACCTCCCTTTTTCCCAAGCCGTGTGACGGACGGGTCTCCTTTACTAAGTCCCTCCCGGGATGGCCTTGCGGGTGGGATTCTACTCACGCCTGCTGACAAAGACCCCGGGTAAGGCCCGGTTTTTGATAAGCCCAGCCCTCCGGAGCTGGGGAAATCATCACCACCCCGCCGCCGCGGTTCCCTCAGGGGGCCTTTCTTTCCCCCTCCGGACACTCTTTTGTCCGCATCAGCTCGCATGTTGTCGCTGCGGTTCCCCCCACTTTTCCCCTCCTTTTTCCGCTGGCGTTTCTGCTCTCCTCCGACTCTGCCATTCTGTTCCCCCCGGGGGTAAAGGACGTCTCCAGGCGCCCATTTCTCCCATCCCGCTGGTAGTGACGGACGACCCCCCCCCGGGGTCCCTGCCGGGACCGTTTTTCCTGCGGCCCCGGGCCCGGGGGGGGCGTTCCGAACTGGCGATACCCCCCTCAAAAACCTCCTTTTCCTCCACCGCTTTTCCGGGGGGATCGGATTGGTACTTTCGGGGAGCCTCCGTTGCTCCTTGCCTTGGGCAGCAGAATCTTCGGGAACAAAACCCCGGGGGGTTTTGGGGGAAGATCACCGGCCCACAGCCCCGCTCTCCAGGGTACCCGGCGTCTCTCGATCTCTTTTAAACCAGGTTGGACGGACCACTTCTTTTTGGGGGGCATTTTCTTTGAATCTCTAGCAACCCTGCTGCAGGTGCAGGCCACGGAAAACTCCCTTTTTGGGGGGCAGCTTGGGGGGGGGCCGGGCCTGCCTTCCCCCGCTTCCCGCCGCGCACACGCCCCCCCTTCCAAAATTCCAAGTCTTCTTCTTCCCCAAGACATCCGGGGTCTTCCGGGAGGTGGGGTTTTTTCTCCCCTCCTCGCAGGGGGGGAAGAGGAGGCGGCCCCTTTTTTGAGGGAGGATCGCATGTTCAATCACTTTGAGAGGGGAGGCATTTCTTCGCGCCACAGGGGGGGAAAGCCCACGAAGGTACCCCACCTCTCTCCACGCCTGGGGCGCAAAAAGGCGACAAAAATGGCGATTTTGGCGCCAAAAGTGCAAAAAAGTCCTTTTTTTCAAAAAAAATTCTTTGGCACACAGGGCTCGCAATTCCGCAGTTCCCCTCCGTTCTGCGCCAAATTGTGTCGCCCCCACCACAATGGGGTTTCCAGGGCAATGGGGACTCAGAGCCGAGCCCAGAAGTCTATGGATTTTCAAAGGTGCTGTGGCTCGTCTGGGCCCGGGGGGGCTGGCGTATGTTTGGGGTAATTTCAGGGGTAGGTTTATATCTTCGTGACGCCACCTGTAGTATTTGGAATTTTACCACGCTGCTGTAACCTGAGGGGATGGTATGCAGCAGATGTCGGGGGCCCCCACGGGGGGCTGGGCCCTCAAAGTCTTGAATTAGTGTGTCGGGGGCAGATAAATAACCAGTCTCCACGGTCCGCTTTTTTTCCCTCCTTTCTTCAAAAAGTTCGGGGGGTCCCAGGGAGGCGATCCAAGGGAGGTATCTT